>JANHAO010015210.1:0-14932 GCA_026873985.1 Saraca asoca | reverse complement strand
ATTTTCGACAGGAATAACAGAAAATTAAGGGTCAAAATGTACAGTTAGGCTTGTAGGAGGTCTCCTACGGGCGATCTTCTACGCCGGTCACGGGCCTGAGGATTGGGTCGTGACAGGTTTGTGCTTTTAATGTTTGTTGTTGAACTTGAAGGCTAAAAACTTATAAGAATGAGATAGTTGAATGTGAAGTGGCCTGCGATTTTTTTTTATTTTTTATAAAATGCATGTGGAAGAGAGTATCTTTATATAAGGCCATAAGTAACCATTGTTCTAACGGTCAATTTTTCAGGACAAAAACGTCCTTCACTTTTCAATGTAAAAAGTGAAGGTTAAATTTGTCTTTTAAAGATTAGATGATATCAGAACACCACTTTTCTAACAACAACTTAACAGCAAAAAGTATTTTCATGTTTCCTCAAATATCAAGGAGAAAAACAATCATTCCTCAAACGTTAAAAGGGAAAAATAATAACTACTCAATCTAAAATATTGAAAGATTTAAAATTTCGTGTATCAAATATGACAAACTTCCAATGTTTTATAAAAGCCATCAAGCATCTTAATTTGAATCGATCCCACATTAAAAACAAACTAGGTCATATAGGAATAAAGTTTCTCAATAGATTTACGCTCCCCATATTGAGAAATCAACAGTTAGTCTAGTTATATTACTTTTCAATTTATATTTTATGTTGCACATGACAAAATACAACAATGGAATAAACCTTACATACTCTCCCATCAAAATAGAAAAATTCAACAAATGCAAGCTTGAAGGAAAATAGAAGAAAATAATAATTTTATTATTATCTCTATAGATAAATAGATATGTCATAAGTATGCTACTGAATCACAAAATTGTCACCAAACTTAAGCAAATGTGCAAATCTAACTTAATAAATTATAACATCCCATAGCTATAAGAGAAACTTATAATGCTCTAGAACCGAAATAAAAAATACAATCCGGCAGCCAGGTTGGGAATCATGGCACTATAACCTCGAAAGGACTTCCTTTTCGACCATCAAACCTGAAATCATTGAAAAACATGGAAAACAATAAATCCAATTAGTGATATCAATTGAAATAAATTCTAGTGGGGATCCATAGTTTTACTTTTAATGATTGCAAGCAACATCACCCAATCATCCTAGGAAACATGGATTTTTTTATTCATCTGTCGCTTTTATTGTATAAGTGGGTTTGGAGCTACCTGAAAGTTGCAAGTTTAAACTAAATCCAAAGCGTTTACTCATTGCACCAAGTCCCATTGACGCAGGCAGCAAATGCATCAAAAGAACACAAACTAAGGACCAAACTGTCTCAGTAATTTGATTTAGTTTTCCTTTTCAGGCCAATAAAATAACAACAGACGTAAGCATACCTGCCAGGGACAAATGCAAGAGAACCATCTATATAACTTAACGTCGTCGATTATTCCATGAAACCCTGATAGGAAAACTCCCTGCCACCTGAATCCAGAATTGGACGCTGCAAATACATGATATAAATGAATACTTCAAACATTATACCGAGATACCAGGATTCTTAAAGATCAAGACAATTCCAATAATTATTTAGAGAACCAAATATTTCACAACTTTTTGCTAAGCAATTCCAGATATCCAAATATCACCATTTTTATCATACTTTGCCAGTTAAGAATTTGCTAGAATTGGTATGCACCTTCCTTGAATTTTTATCATATCACTTCCAATCACACACAATTTAGCTTCTAGTATAAGATGGCCGTCAACATATGTTAGCTTCCCAGAAGACAAAGGTCCCAAGGGAATGACAGGATTTCCCGAATTAAATGAGAACATGATACTAACTCATAGTTCCTGAACATAGATTGACCAAAAGTAGGTCAGCCAATACTACCTACAAGGCTCAAGTGACTCGAATATTTTCTGTCAATCTCCTATCATTAGCATTGCTTGAATATGAAGTCCTTGTCACAAGACAACACAAACGTCAAGAAGGAAATGACAATCAGGAAACTAGATATCTATTCTATAATTTTTTTTTCCCCAAATTGAGCACTTGACTTCCCTCTTTTATTATTATCCTGGACATTGACATAGCAATAGAGGTGGAAGCCCAAAAGTTATTGAAGCCAACAAATTCAGACATGCAATTAAAAAATAAAAAAATAAAAAACTCCATGGTGGGCCATATCTTTTAAGAAGGAAGGCGAAGGAAGAGTCTCATTAAAGAATCTGAGAAGTGAATCATCCAAGGCACATTAGCATGGCATACTTCTTTTGAGGGACAAAAGCCAGGGGAGCAAATGGAACTAGATACCCCAGTAGTCCTAGTCGCAAATGATGGATACTAGGTGTGTTTGAGCTTTTCCTAAGAGTATGATGTGGGTTGCTTCAATGTAGTAGCTCTTGGTACTCAAACAATTCCTCGAGGCATTTTCTCCACCCTTCTCCTTGAATGACTAGAGAAAATTTGATGATGCCTATGGGATAAAATATAATTATGATTTTGAATGTCAAATAGATCAATAAAATCAAATGTTTTTTGGGCATTTCTGATAATATGGAGTGTTATTCCCATTTTGACATTCCTAGTATCTGGAATTTTATCCCTGATTAGCAAAAGACCAGAGCAAGGAAAGAATCAGTTATATTTCTCATATGATTTTATCTGCTCTTATAGATAGACTAATTCTCTCTCTCTCTCTCTCTCTATATATATATATATATATGTTATTGTATTTATTGGAGTTGCAGAAGAGTAACCAAGTTAGAGAGATGAGAGATATTGTAGTGGAGCAGTGGATCGATGCAATATCTCAGGATGAAGTCAATTGGTTGGAGAGCCCTTTAAAGAAGGAAAGGTAAGAAGAGCTGTTTAGAACATGAAAAGGACAAAGGACTTGAGTCAAATGGGTTTATTGATTATCAAGAAGAAGAGGTTAAGAAGAGCCTTCTTCCATAAATGTTGAGATATTATTAAGAATGACCTCTTCAATGTAATAATAATGTTGGTACTATACATCCATTACCCTTGTGCCTAAGAAAGATAGCTTTTTGAGAGGATTGTAGAATTATGTAGATAAAATAGGTAGTTATCTGTTTTAGGTTATCTAGTAATCTATATCTATTCCTTATTACACTAGGTAATCGATTCCTTATTAGATTTAGTATTAGAGTTCTATTTATTTACTATATTTTTTTAGTATAAATAAAAGTTTTCTGGCTGAGGTTTCTCTCAAGCCATTCACAAAATCTTTAGTTCAAGTTGGTATCAGAGCCCTCACATTGAGGGCCTCTCTTTTTTAGGGTTCCAATTCTTTTGTTTTCTGATCTACCCAAAACAACCTCGTCTCTCTATTCTGGTCTTGTTCCTTTCTGCTGTCTTTTTAAATCCTAAATAATTATCCGATTCTTTGACTTTCAATCACCACAAATTAGTCCTAAAATTATCTAGCATCATTCGTTCTTCCCTCCATCAAATTGATTCTATCTAAATACCAACTTAAACCCAGAATATTCAAAAAAAAAAAAAGGAAGCTAGAGCTTATTTTCCCACCTTTACTCACCTCATAGAACCTGTTTCTAGCAAAAAAAAAAGGCTACAGGATCAAACAAAGATAATATCTCAAATAGTCAACAAAATGTCGAACCTATCAATAACTTTTCTCTTTCTTTTTTTTGGCACACTATGTAGTGAAAAATTGAATAGCAACAATTACACTTCATGGGTTGACTCTGTAGAACTATGGTTCACGGCCAACGGAGGCAATGATCACTTGACCATAACTAGTCAAAATATTTTTGATTCTGAGAAAGAAAATTGGAAGAAAATTGATGCACAATTGTGTGTGTTATTATGGCAATCCGCTATTCCGAAATTGATTGTCTATTTTCGTCTCTACAAGACATGTTATCTTTTTTGAGAACAAACCAAACAACTTGCACTAATGACATTAAAGGAATATACAGTGCAGCCACCAATTTAGTGAATGTCAATCAATCTGACTATAACATATCTGCATATTTGACTAACTCAAGCAGTCATATCCAATATCAAACAATTAATTGTCACGAATAATATCAAAGAATTAGAAATCAAATTAGATCAACTATGCATGATTTTTATCCTCCTTGGGATTCATCTGGACTATGACTCTGTGTGTAATCAAATCCTTACAAGTTTAGAAGTTCTTACTGTTAGGAGTTTGATTTCAAAGTTACTCCATACACCTCTGAGTACTCACGATTCTATAGACACTTCAACCTTGATCTCAGACTAGTTCTCATGGCTGAGAAGGAGGCCGTGGTAATAGAGGTGGTCATAGCACTAGAAGCCATGGTGGTAGTCGTCTTTATTGTACCCATTGCAAGAAACTTGGGCACACACGGATCGTTGTTACTTTCTCCATGGATTCTTTGAGAAAGGGAATAAATCAACAAATATTGCACAATTTGAAAATGAGGCAAACAATCAGAATTCTCAATCTAATGTATCATTGAACTCTGAGTTCAAACAATTTCTTCAATTTAAGGCCTTCCTGCAAGCTCAATCATTAACAACTACTGCTTCCACTGCTAATCCTACAGCTTGTCTATCACAAACACATGATTCATAGACCCTAGACTCCGGAGCATCCAATCACATAGCTGGTAATCGGTCTCTTTTCAACCATATAATGCCTCATGCCTCTTCTCATACAATTACTTTAATAGATGACTCCAAAACCATTGCTAAAGGCATAGGTCAAGCTAAAGTAAGTTCATCAATTCCACTTAAATCTATTCTCTTTGTTCCTGATTCTCCTTTTAATCTTATTTCCATTAGTCAACTTACATGTTCTTTAAATTGTTCAATTACCTTTACTGTTGATTTTTTTTCTTATACAGGACCAAGGTACAGGACAGACGATTGGCACAGGAAGTGAATCTCGTGGATTATATTATCTTTATCCGACAACTTCAATAGCAGGTTTTACATCCGAATCTCTTGAACTGCTTCACCAACGCCTTGGTCATCCAAGTCTTTCTAAGTTTCGAAAAATTCATCCTCATTTTTCTAGTTTATAGTTTTTAAATTATGAGTTGTGTCAACTTGATAAACATTTCCATTTGTCTTTTCAGAAAAGAATCAATAATAGGGTTGAGTCTTCATTCCCCATTGTCCATTCTGATGTTTAGGGCCTAAGTCCAACCACTTCATCCTTAGGTTTTTGATATTTTACTACCTTTATTAATGATTTTTCAAAATGCACTTGGTTATATTTAATGAAAGATCATTCAGAATTATTTTCTATTTTTGCCTCCTTTTGTTCTGACATTAAAAATCAATTTAACAAGTCTATCCAAATATTGCATAAGGATAATGCTAGAGAATATTTCTCAGCCAAATTTTCTTCTTATCTATCTTCTCATGGTATCTTACATCAATCTACTTGCCCTCATACCCCTCAACAAAATGAAATTGTTGACAGTAAAAATTGCCATTTAATTAAGACAGCATGCACCTTTTTGTTACATTATAATGTTTCTATTCGATTTTGGGATGATGTTGTTGTCACTACTTGTTATTTCATTAATCACATGTCATCTTCTATTTTAAACGATCAAGTGCCTCATGATATCTTGTACCCTAATAAAACCCTTTATCCTATTTCCCTTTGTGTCTTCGGTTGTATTTGTTTTGTTCATAATCTTTCTTCACGTCTCGACAAAATATTTGCCAAGGCTATCAAATGTGTCTTCTTAGGGTATCCTCATCTTAAAAAAAGATACAAATGCTACTCTCCAACATTGAATCGTTACTATGTCTCAGTAGATGTTATATTCTTTGAAACATCTCCATATTTCACCACATCCATTAAGTCTTCTATAGTCTTCGAAGTTCTACCTACCCCTCAATTTGCCTCTCAAAAGTCACCAATTTCTCAACTCCAAGATCAACGGCCTCCACTTTTCACTTACCATCAACGTCTTCACATGATAGATATTGAAGAAGCTCCTACTAAAATTCTAGGTGACTCACCTTCTGTCCAAACGGTTGCATTGGCCCCAGATCCTCCTGATAACATTCCCATTGCTCTCCATAAAGGTAATCGTTCCGCTTGTAACCCTCATCCCATTTACAATTTCTTAAGTTATCATCGCTTATCACCAACCCACTATAGTTTCGTATCTATCTTGTCTTCTGTTTCCATACCTAAGATAGTTGAGGAGGCTTTCTCTCATTCACATTGACGCCAGGCTATGATTGGTAAAATGATTACTTTCGACTCCAATGTAACATGGGACCTTGTTCCTTTACCTCCTAGTAAAACACTTGTAGGATCTTGATGGATTTATATAGTGAAAGTGGCCCTAATGGTGAAGTCAATTGTTTGAAGGCTCATCTTGTAGCTAAAGCCTACATCCGGATTTTTGGAATTGACTATACTGATACTTTCTCTCTTATGGTTAAGATTACCTTTGTACGCCTACTTATCTCTATAGTGCCTTTTGTAATTGGTCCCTTCATCTGTTAGATATAAAAAATGCCTTTTCTCATGGTGATTTACAAGAAGAAGTGTATATGGAACAACCTCTTGGGTTTGTTGCTCAATGGGAGTCTAGGCTAGTTTGTTGTTTAAACAAGTCTTTACATAGATTGAAACAATCACCTCGGATTTGGTTTGGAACATTTGGTTAAGTTGTTCAAGCATTCGAAATGATTCAAAACAAAGCTGACCACTCAGTATTTTATTAACACTCTTTATATAATCTTTGCATATTTTTAGTGGTATATGTGGATGATATAATCATCACTGGAAATGACCATGTTGGCATCGATCAGTTGAAGTAACATTGATTTCAACATTTTCCAACAAAAGACATAGGTAAATTGCCATATTTTCTTGGGATTGAGATAGCCCAATCAAAAGATGGGATCATTGTTTGTAAGAAGAAGTATGATTTAGACATCTTGGAGGAGACAGGGATGATAAACTATAAACCTGTAAATTGTCCAATGAATCCTAATCTTACGCTTCTACCAGACCAAGGGGAGTTGTACTCAAATCCATGAAGACATTGTAGACTAGTTGGAAATTGAACTATCTCACAGTCATTAGACCTAACATTTCCTTTGCGGTCAATGTTGTTAGCCAGTTTTTGAGTTCTCCTTGTGATGATCACTGAGAAGCAGTGATTCGAATAGTCAAATACATCAAAAAGGCATTTGGGAAAGGATTGTTAGATGAAAACAAAGAAGGTACTGAAATTATTGGGTACACATATTCTAATTGGGCACGATCACTCGTTGATAGATGTTTCACCTTAGGATATTGTATCCTTTTTGGAGGAAATATGATCTCATGGAGGAGTAAAAAGCAAGCTGTAGTTGCAAGGTCGAGTGCAGAGGTTGAATATTGTGCTATGGCTCTAACTACTTGTGAATTGGTATGGTTGAAGCAACTAGTCCAAGAGCTATAGTTTTGTGAAATAGGACCTATGAAACTCAATTTGTGATAATCAAGCAGCTTTGCACATTGCATCCAATCCAATTTTTCATGAAAGAACGAAACATATAGAGATTGATTGTCATTTTGTTTAAGAAAAGTTTTTGTCAGGAGACATTGTGGCTTCCTTCACCAATTCTAATGATCAACTGACAGACATCTTTATCAAATTTCTCCGAGGTCCAAAGGTTGATTATATATGTAACAAATTTGGTGCATATCACATATATGCTTCAACTTGTGGGGGAGTATAGAATTATGTAAATAAAATAGGTAGTTATCTGTTTTAGATTATTTAGTAACTATCTATATCTATTCCTTATTAGACTAGGTAATCTATTCCTTATTAGACTAGATATTAAAGTTTTATTTGTTTACAATATCTTTTAGTATAAATAAAAATTTTCTAACTGAGATTTTTCTTAAGCCATTTACAAAATCTCTAATTTCAAGTAGGTTCACAAACCCACTAGTCAGTAACTATGACTAAAGATCCCAATTAAGTGCCCCATTAACTGGGACAAAAAATTACCCAGATTTTTAAAAGGATATATATATATATATATATTTTTAGCTTTGTCCTTCTTTGAGACAGGATG
The DNA here is from genome assembly GCA_026873985.1 of Saraca asoca. Taxonomy (NCBI): domain Eukaryota; kingdom Viridiplantae; phylum Streptophyta; class Magnoliopsida; order Fabales; family Fabaceae; genus Saraca; species Saraca asoca. The sequence goes on along the minus strand of JANHAO010015210.1, from coordinate 6,853 downwards.
GATTATATAGCTAGATTTATGGTGTCTTTATGTTTTCAGCAACCTTTTTTTTGGGGGAATCTCCTATCCAAACATGAAAATAAATTCAGAAGTTATGTTTTTTTTTTTATTATTTTTTAATTTCTTCTCAAGTGCATGTACTCCTTGTTTCCTTTGAATAAAATATCTTCTTGTACTCAAGAAAGAAACAACCTGCAACCAGAGGATACTTCTAAATTTTAATTGTAATAATGGACATATCTAACACACATATATAAATTAAGACCTGGCAGTTAAACCCTGATCGGTTAGAATCTACCCAAATCAACCATTTCATCTACATTTTGAACCTGAAATTTCTAAAGCCAAGAGAAGCAGCCAAAGCTACTTACAACAGGACATTTTAAAAAGTATTCAGCTTAAACACATTCCGACATTTCAAGACAACAGACCCAATTTCAAATAATCACATGCTCAGGGAACACACATGTAGCTCCTGTTAGGGGCAGTAAATGGCATAAACCAAAAAAAAACAGAAGAAGAGAAAGACAACAGGAAAAGCAGAATAAATCATACCAGTCCTTAAGTATCCATGTCAGTGCCCTCAAAATCTATCACATTGTTTTCATGGAGGTTCCAATGCCTCTCACTTAGTTGGCAAGAGCTGAAGAACATTCCATTGCTAATGGATCCTTGACAGAGGAGGGACATGTGTATCAAATAAGCAAATATGTACATCCCGCATTTGCCTTTACATTCAGGGACAAATACCGCGCACAACCACAAACCTTAACAAATAAACAGAAGCTATGAATTTCTATGTGAAATGTAAATCATACATTGACAACTCTAATGGTGACCAATAAAAGACCAAGTGCTAGGGAAGTCATAAGGCATTCTAATCAATCTCAAGAGCTTATGACATGCCAAAGTTTACATATCACCATATGATCCTGATATGAGTCATATGACCTATCAATTTGCTACTCTATTTTTCAAGCTTTCCATCTAAGAAAAAAAAAAAGAAAAAAAATTAAAGGCAATATATAAGAGCACTATTTTCTGCTTGCACACCACTGATTACGACTTAAGGCTGTCAGACAAAGAGTGGGTTCTTCTGGGAAAAGACTGATGCTTATGATGTTCCCTTCTACCCAAAGTTTAATAATGCCACTTTGCAAACTTCGGCCATGTTCTTCCAGCCACAGCAACAGTGCATCCTGTTGTTGATCACCCTTCAACTCATGCACTGAACTAATCAGAGCATTGGAATTGGAACACATGGAATTATGTCCTGTTCAATGTGATGCTATTCGGACCAAACATATAGTTGACCATTGACACAGTTGAGTAAAATTCACTTCTCAACAAACCTCCTAATGGAAGTACAAGCTAAGGCAACACACTAAGATATGGTGGAAAAAATTCAGTGATGTATGAGTCTCTAAGTTTCTATGATTGCCAATTTCAAAGCTAAAATATTCATATTTACCTTATGTGTAAAGAAAGAATAGCCACCGATGAGGCCCAAGGAACATCCAACATATATGGTTTGGTCATCATGAAGGCGATATAGTATCCTGGTAGGAAGAGACGATTTCATACCAAAAGTATTCTTCAATAGTTGAATGTCAGCTTCTGATGCAACTTTAAGTGTAGCCCCAGCTTCTGGGAAATTATTGTGAGCAAGGTTTTGATTCTGTCCGAACACCTTATTGCACGCTCAAGCAGACACCAAGGATACATATGAAAAGCTTCTCGCCAAACTAGATAAGCATCCTGAAGGGAAAAAAAAAATGGTAATTGATGAATTAAATTATGACAGGTGACAATTAGCAAGGATACACCTCTTGAATAAACCGAACAAAAAATAAACCACCACCAAAATTTACATGCGAAAATTAAGAGTGGCATCAAATTAGACTTGAAAGCTCCGATCACATCAAATTGGCAGTTTATTCTTAGATGAATAATCGAATTAACTCCAGCTTCTACAAAATTACAGGCTATAATAGCCATCAAGCATATGTACCTTTTGAATATATTTAAACGCATGAATGAATAAAATCGGTACAGTGACCAGACCTGGAATGAAATGGTAAAAGATCTACAGGATCCATCAGGGTTCTGGACCATTATTCAGAGGCCAAATTCACAAGGGTTCTGCTAACACATGCCACTCTGGCAGTGTCCTGAGCGTCTAGCTTTGATAGAATTATATGCAGCGCTAGGCTTTTCCTCTCAATTGGGAGTGTGGCTTTGGGACAGTGTTGATACAATACCATTCCGATCAAACTGTTGTTTTATACTTTCAGTGACAGCTCCTTTTCTTTTCTTCCCCTTCCCTAGCCGTTTCTTCTTTTCTTTCATTTTCTTGCATGGTTGCGAGCACAGGTCACATGGCACAGCAAGTGAAGTGGTAATAATCTAAATCTAAACCATTAACAGGAATAATCCAAACCAACCCGACCCGTTTTTCTCCTTAAATGGTCCGAAACCGGGTCCTGCTAGCTTCTTCACTGTCATTTTAAGGCCCAAACAGTGAACCCTCGCTTTCATTTTCTCTCCTCATCCCCTAGACAAGATAGCACGAAGAAAGTAGTAAATTTAAGTCAGTTGTTTTTCTGTATTTTTGAATAGTTCTCTCAAACTTGTTATTCTGAGGCATTCTCAGAATTGCATTGAGCTAAGCCTTAGGGTTTTGTCTAGCTATCGATGGTGCTACTATTGCTGTTTCAATCCCTTTTAGTTGTGTCTTTTGGGTTTAATTTTGTTTTGTTTTGTTTTTTCTTATATGCATGAATAAGTGCTAGCTAGCCAGTCGCATTAGCAACTGCGGTATTTGGGGCTATAAAAAATCAGTTTTTTTTTTTTTTTTGGTTTCTTATATGTCTGGTATTGCTAGCTCTCTTGCTTAAGCGAAAGTTTATATCTTTCACTGGTAGTACTACATTTTTTTTTTCATTTTGTTCATCTTATTGGAATTTGGTATTCTATCTTTTCTGCGTTATGGAGGAATAGTTTCTTCAGACTTCAATTACTGTGTTGGAGTAGTTGAACTTTAGATTTGAAATGTAAGGCCTGTTGTATTTTAGATTGATTAGATTAGACCTTTGGTATTATGTCTATTTTAGATTGTGATTAGTGCTGTAGTACTAAGTACCTAGCATTCCTTTCTGAAAATTTTCTTGTTGACTTGGTGTTTCGTCCATCCACTCAAGTTGTCTTATCAGAACCAATTATAGATAACGATAACTGATGTAAGAGGAATGTAAGAGATAGACATGGGACATTCACTACTCATCTTCCTGCCTCCTTAATGAATAATGATAGTACCAGTATGCTGAAATCTGAATATGTTAGTTGCTCATTCTTCTGTTCGGACATTGCTTTAATTGACATTGGTCTTGAGTTGGGACCTTTACTAGTAGTGGATGGTTGTGAAAGTTTCTAGAATTGACATATTAAAAAGAAATAAGACTGATTTTCTCTAGGAATCTAGTTTATGATATATCATACAAGATCCCATCACAAGATGGCATCTATTTAGGCTTCACTTCCTGAAATCTAGTGCATGATCCTGTAAATTCTGTCGCTTTTAATGGACTTTCTATTTCTTTACCTTGAAGTGTTTATGGTACCTTGAAAAAACTTACCCATTTTCAGTATGGGTTGTGTCTTTTAAGTGATTGGTTTTAGGTTCTTGCAGGACCATATTGGAGCTATCGTCTTAATTTAATAGCAATGAAACGGCAGGAGCAGTATGGTGATCCAGCTGCCAATACTTATGGTGCTTCTAAGATGCATCAAATTGCTGGTCAGAGGATAGAACCCAAATCTGGTACTTTCGAAGAACAGTTTGAGGCCTTCACTCCAGAGAGGGAGACAGCATATGTAAATTCTAAGCCAGAGGGTCAGGGGAGATGGGAGCTAGATGGATCAAATATGTCAAATTCAATGTCATCTCATGTATTTAAAGAAGGCAAGTTCAATTTGTCGCTTATGCATCATACTCTTTCACCTGCATTTTGATTGACATATAAAAAACTTGGAGGCACCTCATGCAATGGACACAAAAAGATTGGAACTGTAACTAGATATTCTTGATACATGTTTTTCATGATTTAGTATCATTAAATTCCAATCCTACTCTTTAAAAGTAGTGTGTGTGTTCTTTTCTTCATCTTGGCCTCCATTACAATACGAATTAATTTGGTCAGCCGACATGACTTATTGGTCATGGTTTATTCACATTGTATATTTTCCTTGATGATGACTTTAATTGACATTATTGAACCATGTAGATCTCTGTGCAGAGAATTATGCATTTTCTATAGGAAATTGAAAACAGTTACTTCTTTGCATATGTTAGCTTTTCTTGGATGCTGCACTTGCAGCTTTTTGTTGCTAAATGTCTGAATGAGATGTGAGATAATTTCCCGTGGGGCATTAGACACTTAGGTGAGGAAGTCCTTCGTGGAATGGATTATGAGGCATCATCACACAATTTGACTGGGCAGAAAATTATATTAGATGGCCTTTTTCAAATTATTACTAGTGTATTTGAATTTTTTTTTTTCCCCTCACTTAATGCATCTATTGTTTACATCATTTTCAACTTAAAGAATCAGTTCCTAATCTTCAAAGGATGCGTAAACCCCTTGGTGCTTTACCTTGATTTGATTATGGATGTACCCTTGTGCAGCAAGCATTACCATGGTTGCAGACACTGTCCAACTTTTAGTTGTTATAGCATAAGATTCCATGTCTGAAATATTATATTTCAGTTTTTGCATAAGCAGTATGGAAATAATTTTTGAATTCCTATACTTAGGGGAACCATTGACTGTCATAGTGTAGGTCAAGGGAGTGATGCTTCAAGATCTTATTTTCAGGGTCAGAGACCTGATCTTAAGTTGGCTAAGCAGAACCAGAGCAACAATGATTCTAGATCTCAGGCCCGTGAAGAAGATATGCATGTTGGATATAAGGTCAATTATTTATTACAAACTTTTGAAGGTCTTGAGCAGAAGATTCTAGAAGATGTTATGAAATTAACCAAGGAACAGAATGATGCTGAAGATGCAGAAATTGCAAGACACAGAGAGGTAAGCTTAGACTTTCAGAATCCATCCCATTCTCCATTGCCGTTAATATTTTATTAATTTTAATAGCTGGTTCTTGCAATACCAAAGATCTTCCACTAAACATGTCAGAATTTTTTTTTTATCTGTTTCATGCGATTAGTCATGTTGAGAATTCTATAGTTTTAGCTTCTCCAAATGACATGCACTAATTCATGTTGAACTCAAACTTTTAAAAGGTTCCCTTAAAAACCACATGTTACAATTCCTTTAAACTTCCACTGAGTTATGCCTGTCATGAATTTCAGAAAATAAATGCCATTAATGCTCAGTATGAGGAAAAATTGTTGGCACTTCGAGCCCAGCATGCCAGTCATAGAGCTGAATTCCTTCAAAGGGAATCACATGCAAGACATCAGCAGTACCAGCAAACCATCAGGGATCCTTACCCTAGAAGTGGCAGTCATCCTCATGGTTACAGTGATGGTAAAGCTTCAGCTGCCATAAGAGAACTGCAACAAGGATATAATGCTAGTCGCTTTGATCCCATGAAGCACCGATACACCTGAATGACATCGAACCAGTATCTTCTGGTCTGCATCTGATATGTATCAGTTTTAAATGTTGGATTTCGGATAAAGAGAGTAGAGGCATAGTGCTGATTGGTGCATGATAGTTGCGTGGTGTTTATGGGTAGCTTCAAATGTTGAGCAAGGATGCCTTATGAATCATTGTCCAGTTGCCTTTTTTTTCCTTGAAAGAGGATGGTTGTGTCGGTTTCATGATAAAGGGTGGTGTTTATTGTAACAGCTTGTATCATATTTTTCTATATACAACATATTTGAAATATCTATATTTACAATTCTTACTGCCATTTTTGTATTTGCAAATCCTGAAAAAAATTATTGTAACTCCTTACCATATTCAATGTCATACCTGTACATGTGTATTTGTAGAGAATAATTTGCAATGCATTGCGGCATTTGACGGTCAATAAGGTTACTACTTTGAACCTCTTGATTTTTTTAATGAATCAATTGTTTACTAGTTTCTTAGTCCCTTTTTATATATTCTTAGTATAAAATAAAATTAAATGAACCAAATTAATAATTGCTGTGACAATAAAATTGGTAAATTCAGCAAAACTAATCAAAATATTTTCTTTTTCAAACATTTTGTTAGCAATCAGTAGACAATTGGCAGTCAACGAACACATGGGCAATAATACTATTTGAATAATTTAAATTATTCATTATTGATGTAGAATTTTAATAATATTTTACAAATAATGTAAAAACGTATCATATTATGAAATTATTTTATTTTAACAGTTATCTTAAATTAAATGATAAATTATTTATCTGTCACTTCATAAATCATTATCTACTTAAATTTATTGTTAATAAAATCTAAAAATAATATATATTCAACTAAGAATGAAACAAATCTATACACAGGCTAACTGACAAATTAAATCAACTGTCACAAACCAACACACTGACGCACGAGGTTTTCACATATAATCGGCGGAAGTCAGCGTCGTTTAATCTTTGACAGATCCAAGCAAGAGAAAAATCTATCCATTTAGATGAAATTGCTGAGAAAAGATATGATTCAGGCAAACACCCAAATTATAGAGTATTGAAAATGTCCGAATTCAAAGTACATTGTTTACTTTCTTTAATCAAAATCATTTAACACTACTGCTTATAAAGTCGGCACTACAGCTAAACAGCTTCGTCATCACCATTTGATACTTTCACTTCACTAACACAAGTTACTGCTGGGCA
>JANHAO010015209.1:0-14950 GCA_026873985.1 Saraca asoca | reverse complement strand
TAAAATAAGAATATAATTATCTAAAATTTAATTAATTATATTTAATTATATCACATATTTATTATTTATTTATTTACTTATTTTTATTTATATTCAATTAATAGACATAGGTAAAATATATAATGATATATGAGTTTTTTTGTCCCCTTTTAACTTTGTGAAAAGAGAACAAATATTGAAAATAGTATAATATTATAAAAAAAATTGATACATAAAAAGAATTTAAGTTTTTTTTTCATGAATTATCTTTTCAAATTATTTAATATTTATATTGATTAATTGGGAGTGAGTTATCAATTAATTAAAATAAAAATGATAAATTTAAAAAAAATAATTAAAAGCTCTGTTTCAATAAATTATACGTTATTTAGAATAACTTCTTAAAAGAGAGTTTTTTTTTTTTTTAAAAAATTAATGCACTAAATACTTCTATAATAGAAAAAAAGAGATATTTGACTAAGTTAAGAAATTAAAAATTAACTTTTTTGATGCGTCAAACACGCACACAATCTCTTAAAACTCTTAAAATGATGTTAATGCTCCGAAAAAATTTCCGAGGCGGACAAATGTTGCCTGAGATTGTTTGACTTAATTTTTTTTTTTTTTCGTTTCTATTTTATTTGTAGCGGTCAATGGCCTTTTTCCTTCGAATCGTGGGCTTTTAGTAGCATGAAAAATGGACTTGACATAGGTCATAACTTATCACAAATCTTGATACAAAACTTTTATAAAAAATAAAAAACCTCAATGAACTAGAAAAGTTTTATTGGGGGACCAGATTTAATTTACACAAAATTTTAGGTTTGGTATTGATTTAGAAAGATTTTAGGTAGGGTTCATAACAATAGAATGGTTGGATTTTTGTTAGTTATATGGAAGTTGGGTTTGGACAACCTGTTTTCTTACATGGAATTATAACATGTTAGTTGTTTGAAGCAGTTCACGTTGTAAGAGAGACATAACAGAAAATGTTTGTGTGAAGAGATAAGAGGAGACTGGTATGATTATGAAAATGACATGTTCGCTGTCAATTTAGTTTCAAATTCTTTTTATTTATTTTAATAAGATATCTTCAATTTTATATCATAAATATATTTCTAAAATATTTTATTTATAACGCACTATCATTTCATATTCTAAATTAAGAAAAAATTGCATTTCATAGTCATACCCAAAAAAGCTTTGAAGTAAAATAATAAATGGAATATTAATAAAATTAATACTCTCTTGGTATCATTTCAAAACAAAAATGACTTTAAAATAAAACATGTCTATATTAATAATCGTAAAATATCTAATAACAAATGTAACGTGAATCTAAATTCACTGCAACTTGCAGACTCTATGAGTAGTTGAAGGTTCAACTCTTTTGATTTTAATTTAATATTCTTTTTGCTAAAATAGACTTGCAGTATATATTCACGGTTTGGAAATCTTTATATAATGTATTAATTGAGAGAGACTATACTACATGTAATGTAAAAAATATTTAAAATGAATTGATCTTAAACTTTAAATTTTAATGAGATTAATGACTTATATTTGATGTAAATCATTTAGATTTTGATGATGTCAATAGATTCCTTTTCTATATTTAAATTTGATAAGACCTTAGATAAGACTAGATAAAAATAAATTACGCTAGATTAGATTTTACTTAAAATAATTTAATTTTACATAAAAAGTTAGACATAAGTATATTCTATTTTATATATAAAAGGGTTGACATAGTGGATTAATAAGATATATTTTAATTAATATAATATAACCTATTTTGTAAAACAAGTTACAAGATAGGCATAAATCCACTCTATTTTACAAATATGCTAGGTTAGGCTGCTAAGGACAGATAAGTCGGAGGGCCTACTTTCACTCCAAATTGTAAAGATAATAGAATTGAAGATTTAGAATATAAAGAAAGTTGTTCAAATTCAAAAAGATATAAAACTTTTACAGCATGAGGGTCAATTTGATAAAATGGAAAATAAAGATATGATATCAAAAGTAAGATATAAAATATGTGAGATTAAATAAGTTAATAAAACATGTTTTGAGTTATCAAATATGAAATATCATTTGAAAAGTTATCCCTCATAAAAAAAAAGATTATTTGTGCCTTTAAATGATAAAAATAAATTAAAATTTTAATACAAGAGTTAAAATATAATAAAATTTTAATAATAAGAATTATTTTCCAATATTGATAGTAAAACAACGAGAATGATAAAGAAACTGTGATGATAGAAAAATAATATTGATAAAAATGAAAGAATCAACAATTACCCATCCAAATCTATAAAAATCTTCTGGTGGTCATCCTGACTCTACCTTCCTTAAACAAATACATCAATAGTATGAGATAAATCATTATTTTACAAATTGGAATTAGAATCTGCCTTCTACAAGACAGCAGTTTTTTCCCTCTATCACTAGCACTTTCTTTTGCCTCTCTTATACTTCCATAAAAACCAATATAGACCTCCCTTATGCCTCCATAAAAAAACGATCTTAAATAATACAGTTATACACACAAGTTATTTAAAATTTTGGAAAAAATATATTTTAGTTAGATGAGGTATGATCTTAATTTTAATTTATTTATGATTTAAAATATCGCAATAAAATAACTTATAATATACACTATTAACTCTTTACTAATATGTATGAATTTTCTCTTTAAATCAAACAAATTCTATCATATATCAATCACATGTTCCTTAATTAGTCATTATTTGACCCTAATTATATTATCATCATTATCAATTTCCTCTTCTATTTAAATTTGAAAGTAAAGAAATTTTGTAAAAATCAAAGATAAATATTTCTTTTTGGATTTCAAACTTAAATAGAAAGGAAAACTAGAAATAACGAGATAAAATCAAAGTCAAATTAGGATTAATGTGACAATCTATTAAATTTAAATGAAGAATTAATACAAGTTGACAAAATGTTAACAGTTCAATTTATAGATTACATTTGTGACATTTTAAGTCATTTATAGATAAATTAAAACTAAGGTTATATCACATGTAAGTAAAATATATTTCTTTCTTAGGATTTACAAGGTTAATTGTCATACATTCAAATGTCTTGCACTGCTGCACAACTTTTTATACAAAGGAGATGTGTGTAAAGCTTGAGTTATTTGAACATATGCTGAGCATTGTGCTAAAATTTAATAGAAGAAAAGAAACATGAAAAGAACACAGATTCAGAGAGAGAGAGAGAACACCTAAAAAGTAGATATAGCTTGGTCGAAAAACAGTTCAAAGTTCTTTAATTATATCATTAGACATTTAAATATAAACCTTAGGAGTGAAGGAACTAATGAATTAATATAGCCGAATAGAATCTGTTCAGGAGTATGTAAAGGAAACAAAATTGTTAAAAAAAGCACATTGGATGGACAGAAAGGCTAGCCATGTACAAGTGTTCTACCTCAAACTTTAAAAGGTCCTAGGAGAAAGGAAAAAAACATGTTTTTAGCAGCAGTTTTTATCTGAGGTTCCTGCTTGATCAGTAGCATCCAAGAGCTCATTTACACAAAATTGATGCAAGTTTTCGCACATTTTCTTCCACCGGTTAACCATTTGCATTGACTTTTTGTACTCAAGCTTCAGTCTCTCCACCTCCATTTCAGTAGTAGCAGCAGAACCCTGATGCTAACAAGATACCAATAACAATTTCAATATGCCGAACAAAAGATTGCTTTCGAAAATGCTTAAAGCATAAGAACATGCATATAAGGATCTATACGTACAAGTAGAAGAATCATCGAATCACACAAACCTGAAGTTCCTTGATCTGATTAGACATGACATAAGAACTGATGTATAAAGCATCTGGGGAATTTACGCGACCACGAAGGCTGACAAGAGTGTTGATATCTGTTTCTTCATAAGTTGAATTCACATATTTTTCCAGTGGAGGGGGTAATACTTGCTTCTTTTTAGAAGTTTGTAAATCATGTGAGGTGCAATGACTAAAGTCAAGTTGTTGTCTAACAACAATGATATTATTTATAGGACCTGCATTATCATTAATGGATTAGGATTTATGGTTAAACAGCATTATTAACCTGAATGATATCAAAAAAGATGTATAGAGAGGGAAAAAAAAAACATAAAAGCAGCCTAGAGACAGGTAGTTTATAAGGCAGATAACCTTTTGCATGCTTAAACATGCGGACAATATTATGAGTGTTGGCATTCCACACACGAACCATCCCATCCTCTGACCCAGACAATAACAAATTCCCACTTGTGGTGTATGCTAAGCAGGTAACCGCTTTGCTGTTAAAATTAGGGCCAGAATTAGTTAAATACAAAAACTTGCCACAATAACTAGAAGCTCAAACTGAATCAAGGTGAATGAAACAAAGATATGTAAAATGCTCCGCTCTACATCAAATTATTAAGCATGTATACGTTGGTTGTCACAAATCATACAATTAGTTATTTATTTCACAAAGAAATCATGTAATCAAGAAATTTATATATACCAACAATAATAAAAAATGGCTCTCAAGTTATAGATTCAAGTGAGTTCAAAAACCATAAAAAATAACTGCAGCTTAATACCTTGGCTTTAGATGAAAACAGATATTCAAAATTTAACAAAAGTTATTTCAAAGACTACCAATCTTTGCCCTGTTGGAGACTAAGTTTTTGCTTCAGTTACTGTCCAAGAAACATTGTGGAATAACCAATTACTTGTCATCTACACAGGAGTGTCATTGAAGGGTAGTCTAACTGATATGATACAGTGCAACAATTGAATCAGCAACCACATTTTCCATTAGTGAGCAAATACTCATAATAACCAGTTCAAAACCATACGCTGTCTAGAAAATTTCTTAAAACGGAGAAAATAGAAAGAGGTACAAAGACAACCAACTACATTTTGAAATTACTGGCTGGCAAAAGCTGGCCCTTGAACAATATGATAATTAACTAAAGCCAAAGTCTTTAACCTAAAGAGCCAACTACTGCCAAGCTCCCTCCATTTAAGCTGAGTATGTAAATAGACATAATAACTGATGTTTGTCTTGTAATAGGAATGCCATGATTCAGAGTAAGTTGCACAAAGACATAATTTTAAGAATCATTCTAGACCTCCAGAAATTTGAAAAACAAAAAAAACTGTGAATGCTTTACAAACTAAGAGGCACATGAAACAACTCAACTGCATGATGAAGCCCCAAAAACATACAGATAAAAAAGTGCAAATAAATAACGACTGTCATGACTCATAACTTATGCAATCTTAAAATTTGAGCACATGAAAGAAAGCATATTACTTATACTTATACATAGGTTCCCAATTTCAAAGCATAAGCACTGATAGGAGAAAAAGATAACCTGTGGTTAGAGAATGAACCAATGATGTGCATCCCATATTTATTACTAGAGATGCCTTCAGCATTCAATGCAGCAATGAATACTTTGCCATCTCTACTGCCAGCAAAGAAGATGCGCTCAGCAGGATCTAATGCAATGGCATCAATTATTGAAGGGAATATTATATTTCTTAGCAGTGTTCCCCTCGATAAGCTCCATACCTAAAGAAATTTCCAATTAGAATCAAAGACATAACGATACATTGGGAAACATAATTTAAGAAAAGCATTAACTTAAGGATAGACTGTCAATAGGTCAATTATGTATGCAATAACCAACAAGAAAGGGGAAAATATTATAGGTGGAATACGAAAAAGTAATAGAAGAGAACTATGTATAATAAAGAAGAAATATCTCTAGGTTAGATTCAAGACCAGCGTATGAAGAAACACAAAATTGAAACCCAATATATTTGTGCTGTCTACCTGGAAACACTAAGAATAAACTATAGCAAACAGGGATATAGGAAAATGCCAACTTTTTATAGGCAAACAAATGATTCCTAAGATAGCAGTTCTTCTCCCAGACGCACATTAAGTTCACAGGACAATATTTACTTAGCATAAATATCATATATTTAAATTATGTGACACCCAACATTCACCTTCCCCTTCTTACTGAAAGCTGACAATAGAAATAACATGATACAACGATTAAAATTTAGCAAGCATAGAACCTGACAACTAAAATCTGCCTAAATCAAATTTGACTCCTATTACTTGAATACTGATATATATCAAAAAATAAAACCAAACCTTACAGGTCCGATCCTCTGAAGATGACACTATAGTCGCATTGCATCCTCCATAGCCAATTGCAATATCAGTTACAGGCAGGGTGTGCTCTGAAAAGCTATGCAGATAAAGATGATTTGCTTCTTGCCCTCCTAGATCATCAAATATCCTGAATCATTATATATAGAGAGAGATACAAATATAAGTGCAAAAGTTAGCACTGAAAGAGATCAAACAGTATAATATCCCCAAAAAGGAAGTGAATAGGCAGGGAGAAAAAGTTGAGAATGAAGTACATGAATAGAGACCAAACTCTAACTGAACCATCTTCTGACCCAGATATCAAAAGTGAGTCATCCTCAGAAAAGAGCAAGCATGTTACAGCTCTATAATGAGCATGCCACTTCTTAAGCAATCTGCCAGTTTCAACCTTCATAGTGATATATGCAAATAAGTACAACAAATAATAAAAACAGAAAAAAACGTTTCCAATTTTGATATATCATTCTCTATAATAGTACAATATATGAAGCATCAATACTTTATTTTTTGTTGTGTATTGATATGAGATATGTACCCTATATGTTGTCCATATCGGATACTTGACAACATGTATCTTTTATTATTGACTTATGAACTTACTTTCTTATGTTTGAAATTAAATGGAGACTCAGACTATTTGTTTTAGTATAACAAAGAAAGTATCTTCAATTAACATTTTTGAAAATTTGAAGCACAATGGCGACTAGCTGCATTGAAGTTTTTCATACATACAATATATTTATAGCATTTTATTTACAATACCCATGCCGTATCCGTATCCTCAATTTTTTGAAAATTTGTAGTATCCTCATACGAGGAGATACAATGCTACATAGTCTACAATCACCCAACTGGCAGAAATTTTTAATGTAGTACGAAAATTCACCTCCCAGAAGTATATGTCACCGGATGAACCTCCACCAGCTAAATAAGTCCCTGAATTATCAGCAGCAAGCGGCTTAATAGGTTCAGCCGGAAAGCTCTTAACTTCTGCTTGGGTCTGTTGCAGCCATAAAAGCAAGTAATAGAACCAAAAAAACTTAGTTATTACTTATGAAAGGAAATTCATAGATAAATATGGGGTTCTGTAATAGAAAGGAAAAATGAGGAAAAGAAGGAAGTTTACCTTGGACCAGGACCAGTAGAGAACATAGCCAGAGTTGGCTGATGAAGAATCTCGAAGCTGAGAAGAAGCAAAGAAGCGTTCACCGACACAGACCAAGCCATGAGACGGAGAGGCACAAGATTTGTAACGGAGCTGCTCAGCTCCTGTTTCAAGGTCCCAGCAACCAATGGTAGACTCAATAGAAGATGATGCCAAAACCACCTCCATCCCTACTTTCTTTCTTTGTTGCAGCCGCTCAGGCACTACCGTTGTATTTGTCGTCTTTGTTTACCCTTCGCATCTGTCAAAAGAACAAAAGAAAAATATTATATTGGCTAATTTGGTTTATCGGCTCAAGGTCGTATTATTATTATTATTACTATTATTATTATTATTATTATTACATTAGAATAGATTTGGCATATAGGAAAAAAAAATTTGGCAGTTTAAGCTCGCTTTTAAAAACTAGCCGCGCTAGTTTGTTTTTTTTCTATTTATTTATTTAAAGAAATTGTATACATGAACCAAAAAAAATATTAACAATTTGATATAGACATTAGTATGCTATTGATTCAAGCCGGTACTCATTCTTGGATAATCTTCTATCAAGTAAGAATAAAATTCATGCCACAAATTTCTTACCTTAATTGGATGACAAAATATTAAGGGTGTCACAAACAATCTTCTCAATGTGGATGATATTTTCATATTCGCAAATATTTCTATTACACTCTAATAATATATAATTTTTTGCTAACTCTTGGAATGTTTTATATGGGTGACTATTTTTTGTAAGTAAAAATTCAATCACAGGATATAGTTTACCAGCAAATGAAGGTAAAATAATTCTTTTTCAAACGATGATACTGTATAAATTATTCAATTATTTTTTGACAACCTTTTAAGAACCATTCGTTTAACCTATTATGCCAATAATAGTGTTTATAAATTTCTTTATATAAATAACGCCTTACTTTTGGGCATCTATGGTTTAGTGCAAAGTTTAAAGATTTTCCAACAAGCTTCTTGAGGATAAATTTATCTTGCTTCAACATATTGTTGCACTTCATCGTTATATCTGCCATGAATTTTCATCCCCATTCTGTATGGGCTTTTATACACATACTTGTATAAAGACATGACGTTCTTGATGTTGCTGCACACTTCTATATTAATGTGGCAATAATATTTCAGCAACAACCATGGGTTATATAGTATCACCCATATATTGTCAACTATGGTATTCCTATCTCAATTGAGATGCGTGGTTTCTCCAATATTTCTCCTACGGTAGATTAGATAGGAATTGGTCCCTCGACATGTTACTGTTGCAAATGCCTTTGAAAAATTTTTCTGACACTTTCTGTTACCCATACATGGTGACTAAGGATCTAATGCTCCGCAAGGTTTGTGAATCACATGCCTCAAGATAGCATCAAGTACTTGTGGCTCCATGTTTTTGTTTGGAAGTTTAGCAATAGTAATCCTTCGGGGTTTCTCAATTTGGCATCATTAAAAATTGATTACTCCACTCTTTATTACAAATGATTGACTATAAACTTGCATTTAATAATGATATCTTCCTGATAAACAAGGACATATAGGATAAAATTTTTATTACTAAGTATATAATTAAACATTGTATAAATGTCTCTCATAGGCTTCTCTCTCTCTCTTTTTTTTTTTACAAAAAGAAAATATGTCATTTCAATTTAATGATTACATCTCTTTGAATATATATATATATATATATATATCATAAATAAAAAATTTCCCTGATAGGTGCTCCAAGACTTGAAAATTATAGTATGGATCTAAACCTGAAGAAAGTAAAAAAAAAAAATTACCAGGCTATAGTTTAAACACACTAAAAAAAAAAAAAACCAGACTTATGTGTCTTACTACAGTTTTTATGAAAAATTTGTGATATTTATCTTGCAATAAAATTTGTAACTTTTCCTAAAAGTACAAATATCTACAAATATTTTCGTGATACCACTTTGGTTGATAGATTTGCAATGATACACTCAAAGTATATACATAATATATTTTTCACTATGTTATTAAGAATTAGTAAAAAAGATAAAATTTTTTTTTTCATAATAATCACTTCAAATACTTATTTTCTTTATTTTATTTCTTTAATTAATTTATTTATTGAGCAGTAAAAAAATTCAAAATTCATTTTTTGTTAGTTTTTGCTGATCAATCATTGTTCATTTGTGGGTTGGCATAATTTCGGAAGGTTGTGGATGGTTATGGATTGTATGCAATAATGGATGCAAAATTATTTTAATTAATAATGACTTTAAATACTTTTCAGTTTAATTTATTTGTTGAGTAGTGGGTAGTTAATTGAGTATTTTTATGTGAAAGAAGCGAGACTTACACACTAAGAAATGGGTAAAGAGAGAAGAAGAGAAAAAAGTGGATTGGGGTGTGTTTAAATTGGAAAGTTGGGTTTTAATTATTGATAAGTAAATTAAAATTAATATAATTATCCTCCAAATTTATTAAATATTTAATAATTTGGATTGATTTTTTTGGGAAACGTAAAAGTGGAACCCAAACTCATCTAATCCAGTTTTTATAGTTGTATAGATTATTAATTTTGAAAAATCAAGATTTTTAAATAGACATAACCTGTGATTGAGATTTGGGTTTCATTGGTGGTATAATTTTAACAGATATATTGATGTACCTTTTTAGAATGAGTGATAACTTTTCTACCGAAATTTATTATTTTAATTTAATAAAATAAGTGTAACACCCTAATAGGTTGGGGTGGTTTTGAACAAGGTCAGAATAGATAGGATTGTCAAATATAAAGGAATGAGGCCTTAGTAGTGGTTGGGCTAGAGTTCTAGACTGAGCAAGAGCCCTTGAGCCAAGATATATCGATTGACCAAACCTCTTTGGTTGATCCAAGATCGACTGACCACTTATGGCCGGTCAATCGATCACTTATGATCAATCTACTGGCTGGTTTTGAGAGTCTATAAATACAGATCCCCCTCAAAGAAAATTCACAATCCTATTTCCATTGAAGTAGCTCTCAAAATGCGTTATTAAGTGAATTAGAATTCTAATTTATACTTTTTAAGGGTGTGAGTCTAAAATAAAGTTTTTTTTGCCCAAAAAGGATAATTTTACTTTACTTTAGGTTCTTTTGCCTTTAATTTTATTTTCTTTTATGTTTCTTTGACTGTTGCATTGTTGCAAGGTTTGGTCAACAGCTAAAGGCCAAAGTTTAGGCTTTGGGTCTGGGGTATAGGTCTTGGAAAGAACACTCTTTCCTAAGTTGAGATAGCATTTTTGCTTATGGCTTTTCCCTTCATGATAAAAAGTATATATATATATATATAGTATTGTTTTCAAATAGCCTAAAATGTATTTTTGATAGAGTACTACAAAATTGTAGTAGGATTGTGATATATAAAGAATGAATGATGTATATATGGATGTATAAGTTGTAAGTGAAGATGTATGCTTTACTATACATGAAAAAGGTATGCTAAAAAAGAATTTCTAAATGAATGTATGATATAGAAAGGACCAATGTAATAGATATACAAGTTGACTATGATAAATTATACAAGTTATGATTAGAGACAATTGTACGTAGGGTGAGCAACGAGTTAAACCAACTCATGAGAGGCTCACAATTCAATTCAAATTTTGACTCTATAAGCTAGGCTTGTGAGACAAATGAGCAGTACATGAATTCAATTATCTGGCTTATGTTGTAAATGAGCCAAACCTGAACTACTAGAAGCTCAACTTATTTGTATCATGAGTTAGCTTAATATATAGATATATAAATTAATAAATATGTATAAATATATATCATAATATCTATCATATTTTTAAATAAAATATTTGATAAAATTTATAATATATTTATATTACTAGTATATTACTTAATTTTTTTATAAGCATAGATGTGGTCATAATATAACTTTATATTTTGAGATAAATTGTCATTTGTATTACTTTAAATAATCTTATAATATGAGTAATAATATTACAGTACTGTTATTTATGATTCATATTTTTTATTTTTCTATGCTAGTAAATTGCTAAACATATTTACTTTTTATAAATTTTTTAAACTATTAAATTATGAATAAAATACTTCATTATTACAATATAATTAAACTTAATAAGTCAAGTTGAGGTGATTATGAGCTTAATTGAGCCAAGTTTAACTTGAATAAATTAGCTTAAATCAAGCTTAAACCAAACCATGAGTTAAGAAAATTTAAAGTGAGCCAAGTCTAAGCTGAGACCAGCTTAGCTCAGCTCGGCTTATTGTCAGTCCTAATTGTAGGTTTTTTCATGTGTTTGCTTGTAATGTAATTGCCTATGGTTTGAAGGCTGGGAATAGCTAGGTATACCTAGTAGAAGACTATGTCATAGGGTGTTAGGAAGAATGTTGATATAATCTACAATGTGGTTTTGGGCTATACTACAAAAGTTATGACATGGCTTTGGGCTATGCAACAAAAACTATGGTATAGTTTCGAGCTATAGATCATAATCCATAGTATGGTTGCATGTCATCCACCCTCGGTATTCCCACTTGAATATGTACGCTTATTGAAGGATATGATGATTAATTATGATTATAATATGATTGGTATGATCTTGAATTTGAAATATGAAAAATATGATTTTCAGGGTATAAATTAGCTTTTAAGAAACACCTATACATAAATTTATAAAGATTTTCGTACTTACCATATGTATGACTGAAAATGTTTTCCATCCATAGAATTAGGGGTGGAAATTCCTTCTCACTGAATACTCAGGTTTTATTCATCCCTCATTTAACATTTTAGGTTTAGGTACTCTAGTTGCCCTTATTGCTTCAGGGAATCCACCTACTTCTTAATTAAGGCAAGATTTTAGTATGTGAATAGATATTGTCTGTTGTTATAGGCATGCTTCAAGTTGACTGAAATGGTTCGGCAAGGGCCCAACGAGTTAGACCAAGACAAGAGGAATGACCTAATCTAAAGCTAGGTCGCAGAAGCCAGCCGATAGGTCACCCAGTGCGAGCTCGAAGCCCCCACCAATTCAAGGTCGCAGTGAGCTCCCTCTCAGGATAATTGGACACAGCTAATGTCTACTTGATAGTCTGAAACACACTTCAACTAGCAATCAACCTCCAAAGATCGATAATGATTTACCCCATATTTATTACTCGATGCCTAGCATTTATTACTTGATACAGTTATAATCATAGTTTTACAATGTCAAATTATAACTTGTAATCTTCCCCACTCCTATAAATAGGAAGGGAGACCATTGTAACAGACAGAAAAAAAATTACATGCAAAAACTCTGTAGAACTACTGAGAGAACTAAGAGTATTGGAATTCTACAAAATTGAATTGTGAAATAACTACCAATAGCAAATACAACAATTGTGAACGTAGGGGCCAAACTGGCTTTTTAACCGAACCACATGAAAAACTTTGTGTTCACTTTGCTCCTCTTTTTCTTGCTCTTTACATTATCTTCATACTTTCACAGTCTTTACAAGTAGTTTGGGTTCCTAAATCCTTGGTTGACTAATTATCAAAATCGACCGTCAACATTTTGGCATGCTCGATGGGACCAAACTGCTTTCCTGTTGAAAAACCAATCAAACATGATGGTGAGAGAAAGAACAACTAGGAGTTTTGATGTTGCTGTTAACCAGCCAGGTAGCCATGAAGAGTAATAACAAAACATGTTAGGAGATGGAAACCCATTCCTAGCAAGTGCTTTTGCCATTCCCTTGAAGATTGATGGTGTGCAAGCATTGCATCGGCGCTAAAAGGTGCTCAAGAATGCAGTCAGGAGACTTGTTAACGTAGTTACATCATTAACCCAAGTGCACACTCACGGGGCCTAAAAATAAGCTGAGGCTACACTAGTTGGGAGAGCAGACCGAGAGTTACAGAAAGAGGTGCTAGTTCAGGGAGAAAATCAAGCTTAGGAATGACTTTGACGAGCGGACTTAGCTCACTCCTCCAGCTCATGGTTCGAATCATAGGATCATCGAGATCGTGAGCATGATAGAAATCGACAACCTGGGAGCTCACATTACACCGAGAGCTTGAATGTAGGTCATGATAGTTCTAAGGGTTGGTGATCTGAAATGCAAGATTTAGTTATGAAGGAATTATTATAGAGGGTGTAGCGGTTGGAAGAACACCCCTTAGCTTAAGACCAGTCAGATCGTTACAAGGAGAAGACTCCATTTTCCAAGGAAATCGAGATAGAACCTCCCCTCATTGATTCAAAGTCCCTGCCATCCCATCATATGAGGGGAAAGCAACCGTTATGACCACTTGGATGCCTTCAATATCTAGATGGATCTCTAAACAAGTAACCTCTTGGTCAAATGGTGCGTCTTTCCAGCTACTCTCAGAGATGTACCCTTGGTGTGGTTTAAGAACCTTCCGGCTCGCAACATTAATAGTTGGGAGGAATGCCAAAAAAAATTTATTGACTAGTACAGAGCTCTAAGAAGGCAGCTTACACCATTCTATCACCTCGCTACAATTTTTTAGCAGAAGGATGAGTCACTGAAAGATTATATTACAAGATTCTGTAGCGAGGTGAACAATGTAGAAAGCCCTTTTGACAATAGCATCTTAACAGCGATCTCAGCAGGACTTTGTAAAGACGAAAAGCTATATGAGAGTATATACAAGTCCTTGGTGAGAGATCTAGTAGAGTTCTATGAGCGAGCTACAAAGGAGGTCAGATGGGAGAAGACTTTTAGTTCAAAGAAGCTCGGGCCAAGGAGTAAGGCAGGTGGCTCCACCTTTAATCAGAACAAAAGAGGGAGTAGTCGCGAAAAAGGCAAGATGGGTCAAAATAATGGCACCAGAGTCCAACTGGCCAAGAAGGTCAAAAGGGAATGACCCAAGCCTCAGGGTCACCATAATAATTACAATATCCTTTTTGACACCCCTAAAAGGATATATGCCACTGAGAAGCGTAGGGAAGATTTCGAATATCCTAGACCCTTGAAGACTCCATATAAATACAAGGATGCTGGCAGGTTCTGTGCTTACCATAACGACATTGAGCATAGCACCTTTGAAAGCAGATTGCTTAAGGATGTGATTGAAGATGCAATCAGAAGAGGCCACTTGAGAGACTATGTAGTCTGAATTACAGTGACCTCAACACTCCCAATAGTCAGCACAGCCATCCCAGCCAACCGAACAAGAGCAAATAGCCGTGGTTAGAACCATCTATACTGTTGATGTATACCCTAAAAGCTAATCATAAGATGATTATTTTTGCATACATTGTATTACATTTTAAAGGCAATTCAATTATTATATTTTATTATATCCGCATAATATAAATAAATATAATGATTATCCCTAGGATAATTTATTATTCTTAAAAATGTCCTTAGTTGAGTATTGTTGTAAAATGGGATAATAATAATTCAGCAAGACTAGTATGTATGATGACTGATGACTAAAAGTCATGGATATGAGATATCAAGTCATTACATGGTGATGAACATTTTAAATAACCACAAGCGCACGACATAGATGTAGTAAAGAACCGACGAATACGGGTCGATCCCACAGAGAAGTTTTGTTCTTTTTAAATACTGAAACCTTTACACTTTAACTATCCAGTTTGATTGAAGA
>JANHAO010015208.1:0-14937 GCA_026873985.1 Saraca asoca | reverse complement strand
ATTGGAAAATTTGCATGTGCTGAATTGAAATCTGGTTTAAAGGGGAATTTATTATAGTGTCACTATAGCAACTAAGAGGAAAATTACATGTTAAAGGAATTCATTAATCTCAACTATCTAATTCACTCCTTAATCCACTTTTCTAGGTAATTTAGTATTTCATTTCTTACATATTTTAGTAGTTTAAATTCAGTTTATCATTTTGATTTGTTAGTTAACGTAATTAGCTCAACAATTCATTTTTCACTCCATTGAAGTTTTACATTAAAGTTACATGAAATTCAATCCCTATGGAGATGATACTTACTCACTCTATATTACACAATTGACTGCGTGCACTTGCATAATTTGAGTGACAAACTCATCATAAACAGTCCTCTACTAAAATTGAATGTTACTGGTTGCCATTTGCTTCACCAAATCCTCCAATGTTGGCTCAGGTTTAGCAGCTATTGGATCGTGTTGTTGCATATGTGGCTGTTGCATTTGCTACCTAACTGGCTATTGGTATGGCTGCCTATATAGTCCAGCATTATGTTTAAACTGTTATTGTCTATCTGGCTGCTGGTAAGGCTGCTGTGCTGCAAGGTTCCCATATCTGAGGTTTGGATGATCCTTCCAACCAAGATTATAGGTATTGGAGTGGGGGTCATATCTGGACTATTGTTGCTACTAATACTGAGGTTTACTAGGAAAAAGGCCTGCCACAACAAGACTAATGCTCCTCCACTTATAGCATCAATCATGCTTCTATCCATAGGAAACAGCCTTTCATAGAAGTATTGAATCAGCAGCTGATAACTTATCTGGTGGTGTGGATAGCTTGAACATAGCTTCTTAAATCTCTCCTAATACTCATGTAAAGTTTCTCCTGACAATTGCCTTATGCCACATATGTCTTTCCTTATGGCAACAGCTTTGGATGCTGGAAAGAACTTCTCTAGGAACAGTTTCTTCATATCATTCCAATAGGTCACAAAACTAGATGCCAAGTAATAGAGCCAGTCCTTGGCTACATTAGCAAGGGAGAATGGAAATTCTCTAAGCTTAATATGCTCTTTTGGAATTGTCTGCGATTTCATGTTGGAGCATACTACATGGAACTCCTTCAAGTGTTTATGGGGATCTTCACCTGAAAGTCCATAAAACTTAGGCAACAAATGGATTAGACCAAACTTTAATTCAAAGTCAACATCAAGGTCAGGATATTGAATGCATAATGGCTAGTATGCTAAATCAGGAGCTACTAACTCCTTTAGGGTTTTGTCATTCATTTTATTTGCCATAGGTGCAGGATTGCTAGCAGAACTGGATTTATCAAATTGATCAACTAATCTTCTCCTAGTCTTTTTAAACAAATTCAAAGTTCTTTCTATCTCAGGATCTAGCTCTAAAAGATTATGATAGGTAGAAGACCTAGTGATCATACATTATACAAAATTGGCTGAAAAAGTGACAGAAAGTTAAAGACACAAAAATATAGCACAGAAGACAGCTATGTCTTAGGATACGGCCAGGTCGTGTTTGGTGCTATTGCTGCAATGCTGATGCTGAGCACAGAACATGGCCTATCCTAGGATACGGGCAGGCCAAGTTTGGTGCTGTTACTACAAGTGAAAAAAAAAATTGAAACAGGAGAAATAACAGAAACAGATGAAGAACAAAGTGTTAGTGAGGGGTTAGTACTTAAATACACTCCTAATAAGATTGATAAAATTAGAATTGATCCCCGACAACGGCATCAAAATCTTGATGGTTGCCAAATCCAATCAAAATTAGAAGATTTATAACTGATTTACCTTACTACTTGTAGTATAAGGTAACATCAGGTCGAGCCCTTGGATCATTCTAATAACAATAATTAGATCAAGAGATTAAAATGGAGAGGGGATTGGCAGCAGCTATTCTAATAGCAAACAACAAGGTAAAACTGTAAACAAGAGCAAGCAAATAACTAACCCAAGGAAATCAACTAAACTTGAGATTAATCTATCCTTGATCACTAAATATTTATTTAATTGTTAATCCTATTTCTAGCCTTAAATTATAGCAAGAAGCCTTGAAATAATTAATAAATCCTCTACTAAATAAGCACCTAGCATTTGGTTGATTAAGCTTAAACAAACTAAGCATCCAATTAAGCCAAAACCATCCTAAGAAATCAGGATTCAGCCAAGTAAATAACCTATCAAAAGCTTGATGCATTGCTTAGTTTTTGCCATCCTCTTCTACATGTGATCATTAAGCAATAATCATATTAACATCCAAATTAAATAAAGCCATTCAATTCAGAATTCTCAGCAAAATAGAGAGGAAAGGAGAAGAAATGACTAACAATTGGGTTGCAAAGTGAAAGAGTAAGATCTCAACATTAATAAATCAAGTTGTCAATCCTTTGGACTGATTACAAAGTGTTTAGCCTTCCATGAATGGAAGACATAAAAATTGCAAAGAAAAAAGAGAACAACTTGCCACTCACTCACTTTGATTATTTCCTGTTAGCCTTGCCAAACTCTCTCTTCTCCTCTTTTCTTTTGAAGAGTGCTGAACTGAAAAGTGGATCTAGCTACTGGTTGATGGAGTAGGAGCAATGATGAAAGGTTAGTGTAGTCTCTTTTGCTTGGTGCCATTTTCTGCTACTACTCCTTTTGTGTGAATGTGCATTTTATAGATTGCTTCTCTGATTTTTTTTACTGACTCACTGACTTAAATCTGATTGAGTGTGGAGCTGGTGCAAGGAATAGTTATTAGGCCTAAGTTTTATGTCATTTAGGACCTAAAAAATTAAATTCTATAGAGGCTCATCTTGTCACTATTCTGCCTCTATTTTACAGCTCAATTTGCATGCTTAAAATGATATATTTAGGTCTGGAAGTCTTCATAAGAATTATAGCCTTTGTCTTAACTTCCATTTGGGCTTAGTTTGACATCATTTGGACTTCTACAACTCCAAATATTGCCTGATGAATGCTCAAGACTGGGCTACCTGAGACAGAACTAAGACAGCATTCTGGTTTTAGTTTGAGCTCCAAATTCAGATATTCAATCATGAGATTTAGCCTTCGAGTCTTCATGAAAGTTGTAGAGCTATGTCTTATCCTTCCTACAAGAAAGAATTACATTAATTGGATAATTGTAGCTTATGTTATAGCCAAAATACAAAAACTGCTAAAAAGGCCAAATAATGTTGTATTTTCTATAATGATCCTAATTGACACAAAATCATGAATATATAATAACACAGCTAAAATAAGTTAGTTTGGACTTTAAAAGCTTAGTGAGAGGGCAATTAAATGAGTAAAATATTTAATTATCAGCATCATTTGGTCTGGCCCATTTTACTCTTACTGTGGTTGTTCCTTCTCCCATTCTGGCCAGAAACTAAGCTACCAGGTTCACCCTTCTGTCCAGACTTTTTTAGGTTGAAAGTTTCCTCTCATCGGACCTCTTTAGTGGCCTGTTTATAGAATTCCCCCAAGCTCTTCACCGGGGATTTGTATATACTTTCGTACAGTTTCCTATTTCTGTGAAGCCTCGCTAAGACCGCTATTAGGTATTTTCAATTATCCTTAGCCCCTATTTTTTAAATTGAGCAAAGTTGTATTTTGATGACAACAAACAATTTTGGTTAAGATGAATTGATTTAATTTTAGTGGTTCGTTTGTGGATAGCCTTGGACTTATAGTTGAAGATGAAGATTAGGCCTTCTATATTATATTTTGTAAAGGTTTAGACTTATTAGAATTAGCTCAATTTTGGAAGTTGTTTTTGGAAGGTTTGCCTTTTCCTTTAGTTAAAAACTTTTTGAAAAATTATACTAAAAACATTCTAACATCTTACTAAATGATTTACCATATTTATTCAGCTTGAAATTGATGTTTTTTTATTATTTTTATAAAGTTCAAAATGGTTTTGCAAAAGTTCAATTTTTCATTTCCTAGGCCTTGTGATTCGATTCAATATTTTTTAATTATTTTCATGATCATGCTCATGAGAGCAAGGCAAGCTCCTGCCTTGTGATTCAAATCGTGATTTGAACTAATGTCCTATGATTCAAATTGATCCTTCAAAACCTTTTTTTGTGATTTTGATCGCATGTATTCCTAAACTTACCAAAGGTTTACAACATTAGGCGAGCAAAATTGGATTTTGCAATATATTTTGATGATTCGAATCGAAGCCTTCAAAATTGAATCTCACGATTATACTTGAAATTCAAATTTTGAGTTCAAAATCATGCTTGTAAGCATGATTGAACTTTTGATTTTATACATAAAAACTAGTTTTTCACTATTTGTTTTCATTAGTTATAAATACTTATTTTACACATTTTCTCAATGCGAAAAAAAAAACCCAACTCTTTAGAGGCAAACACTTTCAATTACATCTGTTCTTCAATTCTTTACTCTATCTCTTACATTTAAGCTAAATCTAATTGAATATAATCCTATTAAGCATCATTTTTGTATCTTGAATTGTTGAGTTCTTACCAAATTTCTCTTACAATCTAACTCAGACACTGTTGAGATTCCTAAGGGAAACCTTACCTAGGGTAAAAAAGTGATTAAGCACTTTCTTTCTCTTCTTTAAGTGAAGATCTTAAAGGAGTTATGATTGCAGTTGAGACATTATGCAACTCGTTTCCAAATGGAAGAAGGGTCTAGTTTTATTACAAGTAAAGATATGGAAAAGTAATAAAAAGAAGAAGCTATCAAAATGCTCTTTTCCAACTCTACTCCAGTTGTAACCACTAGTAAACTAATGATCACTAAATTATATGCAGAGGATCATCTTCTTTACTATGCAATTGTGAAAATAATCCTACCTGGCCACACCAACTCCACCAACATAGCTGGAGATGAAATCTTTCTGATGTGGACAATGAAGAAAAGGTTGGAAATTAACATTCAATACCTCATTCTTTCTTATATGTGCACTTTCTTCATAAAATTGAATCAAAGTTTCCTACTCTATAGAATGATTTAAATTGAAGTCTTTTCACATTTTCATGTTCCTCTATTTCTAGAAAAAGAGGTTGAAAATATGGATAGCACCACTTCAATGAATGAAAAGACCCTACATTAGATGCAACTCAAATTAATGAATAGGAGATGAGTGAGACAAGATGGGTTAGCATTCAAAAGATCTATTAGTGCTTCATGTTTTGGTTCCAATGGTTTAGTGGATTTTCAAAATAAGACTTTGACTCTCCTAAGGCTACTCCAACTCCAACAAACATAATTTTTTGA
Source organism: Saraca asoca (assembly GCA_026873985.1). Taxonomy (NCBI): domain Eukaryota; kingdom Viridiplantae; phylum Streptophyta; class Magnoliopsida; order Fabales; family Fabaceae; genus Saraca; species Saraca asoca. The sequence goes on along the minus strand of JANHAO010015208.1, from coordinate 9,688 downwards.
GTTGATGAAACAATCACACTAACAAATAAACAAAAGGCTAGACTCCATTGAAGCAAACATGAATGCGGAGATTGGAGACCTTTATAGTCGATTGAACACCATGAAGGGACAACTTAATGAAATTGAAGATGTTATTGCTTTAAACACTTTAGGTTTTTAGCCTACTTTCTTTATAATTTGATTGGTCCATTATACCCATTCCCTAGTTATTACTATTTTTAGCTACTACTGCATTATAATTTTGTGGAATTTTTTTAAAAATTTTAATTAATTTTGATCATTTTCCATGATATTTGTGCTTTGGTTGGATTTATATGTTGCTCTATACCCTTTTAGATATGCCAAAAGGGGAAGTTTTGTGTATTTTTTGGGATTTAAGTGTTGCATGCCTATAAGGGAGGTTGTTATCTTGAACAGGAGCCTTGATCTTTCTTGTTAAATTATACTTTGGGCTTTAAATATATGATTGATCCTTTACTAACTCCAAAATTGTTTATCATCATAAAAAAGGGGGAGATTGTTATTCTTAGCCCCTACTTTTCTAAATTGAGCAAACTTGTATTTTGATAACATCAAACAATTTTGGCTAAGATGAATTAGTTTAATTTCAGTGGTTAATTTGTAGATAGCCTTGGATTTATGGCTAAAGATGTAGATTAGGCCTTGCTTAGTACATTTTGTAAAGGTATAGACTTATTAGAATTAGCTCAAATTTGGAAGGTTTGCCTCTTGCTTTAGTCAAAAAAAATTTCAAAAATTATACTAAAAACATTCCAACATCTTACTAAATATATTTAGCTTGAATTTAAGGTTTTGGATTGTATTTATGAGGTTCAAAATGGTTTGAAATGGTTTTGCAAAAATTTAATTTCATTCTTCAAGCCTTGTGGTTTAACTCGACTTTTTTTAATTGTTTTTGCAATCATGCTCGCAAGAACAAGGCAAATATTCCTGCCTTGTGATTCAAATCGTGATTTAAACTAATTTCATGTGATTTAAATCGATCCTTTAAAACCTTGTTTTCACGATTCTAATTACGATTTTGATCATATATATTCCTAGACTTACCCAAGGTTTGCAACTTTAGCTAAGTAGAATCGCATTTTGCACTACATTTTGGCGATTCAAATCAGAGCTTTCAAAATTAAATCTCACAATTCTTTTAGAAATTCAAATTTTGAGTTTATGATCATAATAGTACATTCAATTTTACACATAATGGCTAGTTTTTCATTATGTATTTTCATTACCTATAAATACTTATTTCACACATTTTCTCAATGTGGAAAAAAACCCAACTCTTTATAGATAAACATTTTCAAAAACATATGTTCTTCAATTCTTTACTGCATCTCTTACATTTGAGCTAAATCTAATTGAATCTAATCTTATCGAGCTTCATCTTTGTATCTTGAACTATTAAGTTCTTGCCAAATTTCTCTTGTAATTAAATTCAAACATTGCTAGGTTTCCTAAGGGTAGCCTTACCTAGGATAGAAGAATGGTTGAGCTTTTTCTTTCTATTCTTTAAGTAAGGATCTCAAAAGAGTTATGGCTTTGGTTGAGCAATCGTTATATTTGGCTTCTCCAAGTGCTAGTCCAATCTTGGAAGTTTTCATTATAGTGGAATCGAACTTAGTTAAGAGTTTGGAAGTGGATGTACACCTTGGAATGAATTTTTCAAGGATGAACCACTATAAATTAGCAATTGCATCTCTCTATTGTTACTCATTTACTTTCTGCACTATATTTTGTTTAAATTCATTATTGTTCACAATCTTGTTGGATAGTTAATATTGTATTTGCTAATGTTTCTGATTTCTTTGTGGTTAGACATTTCTTGTTTCCAAGTGAATTTACTAGTTTTGCTAAAATTCAAAAGAGGTTTGAAGAAAATAATTTTAAAATTATAAAATCTTAAAACCAATTCACCCTCTCTTAGTGAAATCCATAATTACATTTTTTACATTCCAGGATACAGTTGGCCATGATGTCATTAAGCTTATGAAGGTTTTCTTCTCTACTAGTTATTTACTTAAGCAGCTCAACTATACTCATATTGTTTTAATACCAAGAAATTCTCATTTGAACTCGTTCCTAAACTATATAGACTTATTAGTTTATGCCATTTGATGTATAAACTGATTTCTAAGATATTAGCTAATAGAATGAGGGATTCTCCAAAGTGGCTAATAGCTCAATCATAATATGTCTTCATTTTTAGACGTTGGATTCATGAGAGTGGGCTACTAGCCCAGGAATTGATTAGTACTGTTAAGAAGAAGAAAAGAAGAGGAGGATTAATGGGTCTTAAAATGGATATGCAAAAGGTTAAATGGCCATCTATATTGAAAGTGTTACATTTGATGTATAGACTTATTAGTTTATGCCATTTGATGTATAAACTGATTTCTAAGATATTAGCTAATAAAATGACGGATTCTCCAAAGTGGCTAATAGCTCAATCATAATATGTCTTCATTTTTAGATGTTGGATTCATGAGAATGGGCTACTAGCCCAGGAATTGATTAGTACTATCAAGAAGAAGAAAAGAAGAGGAGGATTAATGGGTCTTAAAATGGATATGCAAAAGGTTAAATGGCTATCTGTATTGAAGGTGTTACATTTATTTGGTTATGTTGATAAGTTTTTTCATTGGACTTTTAATGTATCTCTACTATATCATTCTTTGTTCTTTTGAATGGCAACCCTTGTAGATGGTTTCAACCTACTCAGGGCATATGCAAAGAGGATCCAATATCCCATTATTTATTCTATGCTTCGAGGTATTAACAAGATTATTGATTTGAGCGGAAGCTCAGGTGTCACGTGCTAGAAGCTCTCTAATCAAAATTGTATGATGCATATCGTCAACATGCTAACTTTCCAATAAATTCAAGTCACACTCAGATAGATAAACAGAGCGTTGAGGATTTTGTCATCCATACAATAAAAATCTCATGCGCAACATGTTCGCAAGCAAACAAAAGCATGTAGTCGAAGTATAAACGCATACTGAGTCTCAAAGAACATGTCATATAAGAAGCCTCTAATGTACATCAAAAGAAGACTTTTTTAAAATAAGGAAAGGGACAGCTCCATTTTATTAATATATGTCTCATTATATAGTTTTTGAGTATGTAGGGAGAGTCTCTATGCTCTACACTCTAATCCCTAGCCCGAGTCACAGTGTCCACCCAAGTCACTAGACGCACTCCCCTCAAAGAGCATTCTAAATTAAAGCCCTAATAGCATATGTAAACATATTTTTCCAAGTTGATATAAAGGTTTTTCTCTGAACTTGGAAGGGTTCTAATGTGCCATCTTATATAAACGCGAAAATAAAAATGGAAGGGTCACAGTCATATACTTTTCTACTCACACTGAACAAATAATCAATGTTAAAAAGATACAAATACCCCTAAAATGGGAAAAAATTCAGAAAAATAATTCACAAATACATTTGCTTCCAAATTCAAATTACAAGACCTCCTCTTCATGCTTAATTCTATCATTAAGTTTCATCCAAAATTGAGCATGTTTTCCTATTAAACTGGTTCATAAAATCAATTTGTGACACCAAGATCTTATTCATGGGGTTAAGATATCGAGGACTCATGGGGTTAAGATATCGAGGACTCAGCCATCAGTTTCACACCTCATGTTTGCATATGATATGATCATCTTTATTCGAGCAAATAGGGATGATGCACAAAATCTTATGGAATGCATAGCTAAATTTGAAAGATGGTCTGGACAACATGTTAATAGGCAAAAATCAGGTGTTTTTTATTCTCCAAATACAACTTGTAGGCAAAGGAGAGATTTATATTCTGTTTAGGCTCTCGGTGGTATAAGTGTTGATGCAAAATATCTAGGAATACCAATGTTTTTAAACTCTAAAAAGTCTGCTGATTTTAAATACCTCATAGGTAAGTTATAGTCTAGAGTTCAAGGTTGGAGACAGAAAACGCTGTCCTGGAGGGGAAGAGCAACTTCGATCATTTTCAATTCTGCGAATCCCAATACATGTATGTCAAAAATTAGAATATTCAAGCAGAAGGTTCTGGTGGAATGCTCCACTTGTAAAACTCACTGTTTCACCCAGGTGGCATGGAAATCTCTTTGCTACCCGAAGAAATATGGTGGACTGGGGTTTAAGTAATTTAATGATATAAATATGGCATTTATGTCCAAAATGTCATGTTTTTTTGGCGGTTGTGGACAATTAACTGTGGACTAACTACTTCAAAGCTAAATAACAATGTGGCAAGAACCTACTAACTACCGAAAATCTGGTTCATGGTACATGGTTTGGAAGGGCATAGTGGAGGCAGTTACGGGTAAAACATTTGTGGGTACCTGACTCAAAACTGAGGAATGCTGAAATGGTTCGTAGGGTTTGCATTGAAGAAGATGTTGATAGGATGCTGGAGATTAGGGTTCCTCAACAATGGGAGAATGAACTTAAATGGATTCTAGAAAATTCAGGCCACTTCTCTGTCTGGTCTGCTTATCATACTAGAAACATATATATTATTGTGATCCAAAAGAGGCCCTCATCAGGCCACTACTATGGCACTCCAAAATCCATTATAGGTTGAAGATGATGCTCTGGCGATTTGGTCGAGGAGTAGTTCCCACAAGAGACCGGATTAAAGTGTTTGCTCATCTCACTAATACTAATCGCCCCTTGTGCAATTCTACTGTGGAACCCGAGTTACATCTCATGGCTGTTTGTGAAGTTACCCTGTTGTTATGATTTCGGACTCTTGGACTGCATTTACAAAATATGAATTTTGCTGACCCTCTGGCTTTTTTAGCTTCTGTGTTACATGCAAATAACACACTTGGAAGATTTGCAGGTGCTGAAGATTGGACCCGTATTGCTGCAACAACTGCTATTATTTTGAAAAGGGTCTGGAAAGCAAGAAATGACATGGTACTCCAACAAGTCCCCGTGGATCTGGCCAGGGTTGGGATGCTGGTGGACGATGACTTAAGGATGGAGAGGTCCAGGCTTCATGGATCTTCAGCCTTTCATGTTGCTCCTCAAAACCATGGATGGGTGCCTTCCCCAGCAAATTGTTTGAAACTCAATATCGATTCTGGATGGAAGGACAATGAGGCTGCTTTAGCTGTTCTTGCCAGAAACGACCATGGAAAGGTGATTGGATTGTGGTTCAGAAACTTAATTTGCAATTCAGCTATGGAGGCAGAGGCAAAGGCCATCCTTAAAGCTTGTGAAGTGGTGTCCACTCAACAATTTCATAAATTTATAATTGAAAGTCACTGCAAAATTGTTGTAGATGCAGCCTTAGCCTTTTCTTTCTGTCCATGGTCTGTGTTAAGTCTAGTTGAGGACATTAAAATGTACTTAGAAAATTTCCCTCGTGCCTTTAGATCGGGTTAATCGTTTTAGTAATATGGTTGCTCATGAATGCTCTCGTTAAGTGTATAATGTTAGCTAAGAGTGAGTCTGGTTCAATGTCTCAAGTCTACAGTCGAAAAAATCTGTACTCATGAACAAGTTGATTTTTAATATATTACATTTCCATTAGCCAAAAAAATATATATATTTTCATTCATTTTTTCAAGTGATTATTTATACTTCAAAAGTTTGAAATTTGATACATGTAATTATTTTAAGTTCTAATCAGGTATTGTTGTCCAACTTTTCATCAATTTTCATTAGTTTTTTTAATATTAAATATCTATTTTGATCTGTCACTAATTTAATTTGTATCAATTTGATCCCTAAAAGAATTATAATATTAATTTAATCCTTTAGTTATTCAATTATATTTAATTAAGTATCTTACAAAAATTTAATATCAATTTAGTCCTCCATCTATTCAATTATGTTTTATCAAGTCTCTATATTAGTTTATTGTTAGAACAATCAACACAATTATTGATTCAATAACTGATTCTTTAGAGTGAAAACAATAAATATTTAACCACATTAATAATTGTTGTGGGGATTTCTTGATAACAAGGGCCCAAGAAGCGAAAGACCTAGAAATAGAGGGAATAATCCAAGCTCGGGCTAGGCTTCCAGGGACTTCGTGGAAGACAAAACTATAGCGAGCTCTAAATGGCAAGGACAGCAGCGAGTTCCTCCCTCTCCAATGTCTGGGAACCAGTTAAGCGTTTGATAGGCGCCGCCTAAAAGACTTTGACAGTCCATAGCCTCCCAGGATCCGATAATGATTTACTCAGTATTTATTACTTACCGTCTAAACATTTAATGCTAGCACAGATGTAATCATAGTTGTGTTAGAATAAACTATTATTGTCTATTATAAGCTCCCCCATATAAAAGGAAAAGAAAGTAATCTGTGACTGTAAGTTTTCCCTTCTAAAAGAAAATAATACAACTTGCCGTGGACATAAGAGTCTTGCAGACTTTGGCCAAATCACGATTAAAAACTTTTTCTTGTTCTACTCTTTTGCCTCTTCTAATCTCACTGCAAACTTATACAAGTTATTTCATATAACAACAGCTCGATTCCATAAACCTTTGTTGACCGATTACCAAAATCGATCGTCAAAAATAATGTAGCATTATTGTGTCAGTATTAGTTGTTATATCATACTCCTTCTCACTCCTATGTTAAGACTTAGGGTGTATTAGTTGTTATATCATACTCCTTCTCACTCCTATGTTAAGACTTAGGGTATAAAACACATGTTTACGAAGAAAATCTCCAAACTTTATCTATAATACGTTTTAGAAATAGGTGAAAGCAATAAATGATTATATGTCATGTCCATATAAAATAAATAAATATCACATTTTCAAATTAGATTACAATTAGAAGATCATTAAAAAAAAAAAAAAACACCATAAGCACCGAGGATACATTTCCAAAAAAGGAAACAACAATAGAGAAATCAAATTAATTATTTAATTTCCTTTAGAAAAACATAAGCAATGAAGATACATTTGAGCCCTTAAAATTGGAATAGATCAGTGTTCAAGGTGAAGGACAAAATCGTAATCTCGACACTCCTTAAATTAGGGTTTCGACACTCTGCACTATATAATCCCTGGAGGCGCCATCATCACTCACTCCGCAAGCAGCTATGCCTAATAATGGCCTCAGGTTTCCTCTCTCTGCTATTGATTCGATGTTTAATACTAGTTCATTTTCTTAATGACTCCCTCTTTTGGCTTCTCATTCGTCGTCTTTACCATCCGAGATTGAGATTTCTCCTCTTTGATGCATCATAAATTTTTGTTTCAGAGGCCTTGAAATCCACTTCTGTATTCTATTTCTTATGAAATCCCAGTATGCTATAAATCTTAATCTTCCATTTTTTTCATCAAAGTTTCCAGTTTTGTTGTTATATTTTGTATGAGTAAATTGGAATCAGGAAGGAGGACGATGTTGTATAAAATCATGACTTTCTGAGCCTATTTTCTTTATTTTTTTTTGTTTTAATTTTAATTTTATCAATGTAATGATTTTTCTAAAATCTTTTGGATTGAAAAGGCAACAAATTAGAGTCTCTGATTCCCTTAGTCTATAGTGTTTTCAGTGCTGTACGTTGCCGATAAAGATTTGGAGCTGAGAATCTGGCATTTGTCTGTTAATTTCATCATCAGGCTTATGCATTCAGATGTTCATACATTTTAAAGAAAAAAAAAATACAAACATTCGGGGCTTTGAACTATATCAATATGCATATATATACTAAATAAAACCTCAATAAAAATTTTTAAATACACAATAATCAACATTAAACCATTATAATTATAATTGATCTGCTTTGTGGGTTGATTAATTTTTGTTAATGAATACTTATGGAAGATGTGTTTTAATGAGAAAAATAAAAAAAATTAGAATTTGATCATTAAAAAATAATTTTTAAATTAAAATGTGATAAATAATAAATAATTAAAAAAGTAATTTTTAAATTTGTTATATCTAATTTTTTTTATCAACAATTGATATTTCACTTTGCTTTTTAATATGTGTCTGCACTTAAAAGAGCTGAATTCAACCCTTATCTATGCTATTAAAGTGAGTATGGGTTTATTTTTTAAAGATTTGGTCACAATAAGAAATTGAAGAACTGCAGCTTCTTGGAACGAGAAATACAACTTTTATGAAGAATTATAGTGGCATTTTGACTTGATTGGTCTATGATATGGATAGATTTTAAGAAAACATCCTTAAAATCAGATTATTTTACCATGTTGAAGACTGCCCATCAAAAGTGGCCCAACAACTGGCAAGTCGTAGGTGGGTTTTATGGCCCGACAACATCCAAAACCTGAAAATCAGATTATTTTGCAATGCCCAAAAACTGCCAAGTCTTTGGTGGGTTTTGTGGCCCACCAGCAATCCCGACACAAAATGAGGAGGTCATATCTGCTTAAGAAAATGGGCACTTGATCAAGACTAAGAGCATGATTATTTAAGATTTTTAAATTAAAATTTTGTCTTGACACCATATTGATTTTTTTACATTGAGATTTATAATTTTTTTACTTAACTTATTTATTTTGACATTTTAAAAAAAGACAAATTAACTGTAAAAACACTATAGTTGAATTTTATGTAGAATTATCCTCAAGCTTGCATTACAGATAAAAAATCGAAACTTTTATGTTTATTCAAATTTGATGTATAATTTATTGGCTAAATTACTCGAAACCACTTAGAGCTATAGACCATGTACCCTTTGTTCTTTCAAACTTAGTTATGTATCCTATTAAATATAATAATAATTTACAATTTATCCCATTTCCATTAGAATTTCAAAAATTTCAAAATCCGAAACAAGTTAAATAACTGGTCGTTGATTTATTCTGTCGTGCAAAAACACATGAATCACATCATTTTTAAATCAAAATTATTGTATAAAATTAAAATTTTATTTATATTGCCTTAGTTTCTATTCTTATATCTTTTAAAGGATAAATTAAAATGTCAATTTATAATAATAATTTGGATTGAAAACAATGAGATTATTGGGTTTTGATGTTATACGGATTAAAACATACTGCATGAAGGTTATATGACCTATTCCTATCATTAAAATTGAATATATGTTGAAAGAAGGGGGTAAATTGCACATAATAGTTTAGAGGGAAGCATTGGCAAGTTTTAAAGTTTAAGAGAGTAAATTACACATATCCAATAATTCAAATGATTTCTTGTAATTTAGCCTAATTTATTTTATTCATGTATTAGATTGTCATTTGGATGTTCAAGATTTAAAAAGAAAAAAAAATTGAAATATAAATAAGTTATTCCTGCACTATCGATCAAATGTCAAAGAATTTCATATTATTGTGTTCAATGAAAAATTTATGCTAAAATTGTGTAGCATGAATGTCTGATGTTATATTGTTCAAATTTTGGTAAGTTTTAAAACAGGACTGCATGGGACTGGGCTTGGACATCTAGTTACAAAGCAAAAATCGACTTGAACATGAATTGTTAAAAATATGGATTATGCTGGTATTTAAGAAAATTTGTATTAATTAATATATATAAATATATATATATATATTAAGTTTAATAATTTTTTATAATTTTTATTAAAATTTGTAATTTTTATACAAAAATAAAAAATTAATGAAAAATTTTCTTATAATTTTAAATAATAGAATTGTAACTTTTTTATACTTATTACATAAAATATGCACACAATTATAACTCTTTATAAAAA
>JANHAO010015207.1:0-14945 GCA_026873985.1 Saraca asoca | reverse complement strand
ATTTAAGAATAACAAATTATTCTAGGGACAATTATCATATTTATTTATATTATGCAGATACAACAAAAATATAATAATTGAATTGTCATTAAAACATAATATAATGTATGCAAACAATCATCTCATGATTGGCTTCTAAGGCATACACTAACAAAAAGGCTCCCTCTCAACTGCCTTTCCCCCCAGTATTGAGAATTCAAAAAAAGTAAAAGAACAAGGCTGGAAAGGCCGAATCCCATGGCATAACTATGAGAAAATAATCTAAGATCTGCACAAGATCTCCAAAGCCATCAAAGGAGAATTGTCTATAAAGACTTCCTATGCAGTAGGCCATACATACCTCATCAAAAAATCATATCATCAGAAACATGGGGGGCTTAGCTAAGGCACCCAATAGGTCACTCTATAAAGAAGGAAGAAAGGTTTCTCATGCCCTACATAGACTAGTCTAGCCTCATTAAAGAGTCCAAAAGAATATCTAGTTGTTCTTGATCAAATGGCTTGGAAGAAAACAAGGTTGTCACACTAATGGTTATGAAATACATACTGTAAGTGGTATGACCTAGAGCAAATAAAATGACAGATTGAACGTAAAAACTTTGACTGCATGGCAATTCATAAATAAAGACTTTGCCAGTAGACTGTAACTCTTAACTTGTGAGGTAGACTGAGAGTTGGGAAGGCTAATGTTATAGGTATTTTTTGGTACTATACAAAATGGGCTAACAAAAGCCCAACAATATATAAGTCTAAATAAGAAGGCCCAAGTTGCCCAAAAGCTAAGATTGCTCAAGGGCACCATATTGCTAGCTACAAGCTTAGAGCACAGAGCAAGGCAGAAGTCCCAACTCGCTAGAAATGAGCCTCGACTTGCATAGCCAACAGTTTGTTCTACACGAGCATGCATCTCCAAATGTGAGCTCGACGTTACTAGCCAAAGACCAGCAATGACCCCAAATTAGGAGTCTCAGCTCATAGGATGCAGCATCTTGCCCAGTTAAAAGCTCACCGAGGGTGAACCTGAAGCAAACACCCTCTCAGACCCAATTTATGGGGCCAATATGCAAAAAGTAGCTTATAAGGGCCCACACACAAAAAGTAGTATGCAGAAGTTAATTTACAAAAGTCATACTTATCAAATACATTTATTATTTGATGTAACAGATTTACAACTTATTAAATTATATTTGTAACCTCTCAACCTTTATAAAAGGGGGAGGATTAGATACAATAGGAAGGCTAAAAAAAATACATACGATAACTTTGCCAAATTTTCCATAGAAATAAAATATTTCATGGACATAGAAATCCAAACAAAGGATTTTAGCTGAACCACATTAAAAAGCTTCTAGTGTCCATCCTGCTCTTCCTTCTTCTTACTTTTGCTGATTTCCTATATTTTCACAACTAGATTGCAGTTTAAGGATACAAGAACTATTTTGGTTGACCGAGATATAGGGTTTACCAAATTTCACTGTCAACAAGAATATTTTTATAATTTTGATATAGTTCACTTGTCCAATATGAGTAGGAAAGCATAATATCACATGTAATACCCTAAATTTTTCTAAAGTTAATTTTGATAATAAAATAACTTTTTAGAAAAATCTGAAATGGTAAATTTGAAATTTTTGAGACTTTTGAAACTATAATTTTGAGTTATAAGGAGTCTGGATATACTTGAAATAGAGTATATAAATTTTAGGAATTTTCAGATAACCAAAACTTCTATCATGGATGCCTAAAACATTAAATTTGAATTTTTGTGATTTAATTTCTAGAAAACTTTGAAAAGATTGAAACTAGGACTACGAGTATCTAGTGAGAGTAAAATTATAGTCATTCATAATTGCTAGCAATCAATAAGTATGTTAATTATGGACTTAAAGTTGAGGGAATAAGAAATGTTATTTAAGTCAAAGATAAGTCAAGGGAAGTTTACTCTACATTTTTCTCTTTCAAAGTTGGTTTCTTTTGTTCCCTTTTCTTCAATCATCCGATCACCTTAATTGAAAACACTTATCTTTCAATTTTGCAACCTTTCTCTCTCTACATCTATTCTCTCTCGTCAAGTAAGTCACATCTCTCTTTATGCTATTTTCTCTTCTTTTTACTATTGATTCATCTCTTCTTCTTCTTCAATTTGACACTAAAAGCACATTGATCCATTAAGCATAACTTGATATATGAATTTTTGAAATTTATAATTATTATTCATGTCAGTGTTCAACCCATGAACTCACTTGAATTTTCTGAAGTTTTAGAGTTTGAATCTTATATATTTAACTTGTTTTTTTGCAATGGAACCACAATTTAATTACGTTTGATTGTTTGGTAGAAGAAAAACATTGAAATAGATAAGAACCTAATATGCTCTTCTTTTTGTTTATGAAGAATATTGAAGATTTTTGGTTGGACCAATTATTTTTTAGTGTTACCAGCCCACATATGAGTAATTCTTACATTTCTTGTGAATTATAGTGCATTTGCTGCTTGTAATCAATTGAATGATGGTGTAAGTTGAGGAAAAATGGATATTTATGATTTCATGATAAAGTTTGAGTGGAATGGATTTGTTGATATAATGGTTAGATTTTTTATCATATAGCTAAGTTTTATGCATGTTTAAGTTTTCAAAACTTGTTGTCTTGAATTCTTGGGATGTAGTGTAAAATTGGAAGTTATTTTCCTTATTTTTCTGCTGTTTTCTTGTAAACCTAGATCATGTGATTTGAATAGTAACTTTTACACTCAACCCACAATCATGCTCATAAAAATCCAATATTTTTGTTCTTAAGATTTAAATCAAGATTTTAACTAGGTTTGTATGATTTGAATGAACCATCATACTCTGTTTTTCTAATTTTGATTGTATTTGAATTTAGACTTCTTAAAAGATTGCAAGTTTTGGCAAGCAAACTCGCATTTACAACTAATTTTTCTCAAGATGAATTAAATCCTTCCTATTGGAATCATGTGATTCTAACTGCAATCCTACTCGAATTCCAAACCCGATTCTGTTCAAGATTTTGATCAAATCTTTGGAATTTGTATTCCTTTCAACTCAAATTCACTTCATTCTAAAACATCCCCTAATTTCTTTGGTTAATCTTATATGAATACTATTCATATGCTATTATTAATAAATCCAATATTTGTCCACACATTGATAGTATAGAAATAATTTTGGTAACTAATATAATATTAGTTAAGTTTGGCAATTTCCCCATGAGATAGGGGTTGGTACATGATATAATGAATGAAAAGGATGAAATGTGATAATGTGGTAAAGGATATGTGAATGAGATTATGATTGAAATGTGTACTTTTTGGTATAACTATGATGAGAATGATGCTATTGAATACTTGAATGTTCTTATAAGACTTAAAATGCGATTGATGGGATGAGATAGGAAAAAATGAATTAGATCTTAGATCTCCATGTTCTGATATGATGAGTAAGATAAGGATGACTTGGAGGGAAAAGGCTAGGATGAGTGGGATACGGCTGGTTTGGAGTAATAAGGAGAATCCTAATTGTTATTATTTATATTCTTATGCACTTGAGTTATCATTCTGTGAAGTGCTAATTTGAAATATGACATTACAATCTAAAATGCAGAATAATGATATTTAAAAATATAATGATTAATGATAATAGTTTGAAACCATAAGAAAATCATAATTTTTTATAATATGTTAGTAATAAAGTGTTGGTGATATCAACTCAAGGTTAGTTGCAACCTCATAAATTATTTATGAGTTAAGGTATGAATGATTTAAATTGCAATGATTGTCTTTGTGCATTGCTTGTTATTATAAAAATTTATAAATTTGGTACGAATTTATCTTACTAAACCCTAGACTCACTCTTCTATGGATTATTTTTTTAGATTCTCAAGAAAATTAAGTTAACCCATTATAGGAAAAGTAAGAATAAACAATGATTCAATGGAGATCACAATCGACGTTTATACCACCACTATGTCTAGTCCACTAAGAACCTATCAAATTAAGTTTCATTATATTGTCATTTTAAATTTCACAAGATGTGAGTATTACACAAGGTTGAGATCATCCCCCTTGAACCTCTCAATGTCCTTCTATTAATGACCCTAGGATGGTTTGATCCCTAAGGGATTTACCATCTAATTTTGTATTTTGTTGACTTTTTAAAAAAAAATTGTCAAAATGTAGGCCTTAGGGTATCTAATGGCTTAATTAGCTCAACCTATGATTTTTGGTATCAAGATAAATCATAGGTTAGCCTAACTATTTTTTATGGGCTCGTCCTTTTAAGACATGAGATGGAGAAAAGGAAAGAATCTTTTGACCTATTAAAAGTGTAAAGTACTTTTTTTTAAACCTTTATAAAGCATAAGACAAATGTTGGGTGGGCATGTGTCTGTTGGGCAATGCCAATATATATTAAGAATTATGTTTGTAATCTAAAGTATAATCCTTTCTCACAAAATTTATTATTTCTTAGCCAATCAATTGAATATGAATGAATATGATTAGAAATAATGAGATAAACATGGGTAGAAATGAATAAGAAAAATAAAATAAAGGCTAATGACTATCAATAGAAAATTAATATTCATGCCAATCATGAGTAGGAAATTGGGTTGTGTCATTATGTTGCTATCATTTTTAGCTTCACGTTCATATAAAAGATAGTGAAAAATCTCCATTTGGAGTTACAAGAAATGGTCTTATGATAACTTGAAAAAAGTATATCTACTTATATCATTTGGCCTTTGACTCAAAATGTTCTTTAGGAGAGAGTATCAGTAGCTTGTCAAAGGCTCATTGGAGGCACATGGGGTCCTGTTAGGTGCTCGTTGGCACTAGTTTAGGAATATTAGGAGTGTGTTAGCTTGGTACCTCTTTCTATCCACTTTAATTTATGTAACGAGATATATATATATATATATATCAATGAAAAGTTGTCTATTTCTCTATTTGATTGTCCATTGTTTGTTGTGCACTAGAGGCTATTTAAATGGGACATTCTTAAGGTTCAATATACCTTGTTACTTTGATTTATAAGTTTATATTGACTTTAAATGCATAAGATTTTAATTGTATGGGTGACAAAATTTACAATACTCTAATTATCTATTTAACTGTATTTAATTATCTATTTAACTGTATTTTGAATTGGTTGAGAGATCAATATATTGACCAAAAATAATAAGTATACTACGCAAGTTTACGACTAGGACGTTGTCTGACCGTGAGATATGGGTCGATTCCGCTTAAGTTGAGCTTCAAATTCATTTAGATTTTGTTAAAAACAAAAAACAAAAAAAGGAAAGCCATAGAGAGTTTCAACGCGTAAAGCGACCATTTAAGCATACCTTAACCAGGAAGGAAAAAGAATCACGCCTGCCTGATTACGCCGCGTTATTCCTATGGACCATAATCAATTTCATAAATCATATACGATTGGGGCATCCTTCCAACAAACCAAACACACACACACACACACCATCTTTAAAGTACAGCTTTTATATTAATTCTATTAAATACACCCTTCTAAAAATATTTTAAATTTATTTTGTCTTACATAAACTAGAATCTACAATTTTGTAGATCTTGTCCTAATATTAAGAATATATCAAACTTTTCTCTTTTTTATATCACATTGCATAATTATTAAATACTAAACTTGCATGCTTTTAGTTTCAAAACCATTATAGTACTATTGTTATTGTTATTTTATCATTCAATTGTCAAAATTATTGTTAGTAGAGATGGAAGATTGTTATATCAAGTGTATGATACAATCCAAAAACAATTCGTAATATTAATATTAAAAGAAAGGATGATGGGAGGATACAAAAATGATCTGTCACATCTCTTTTTGAATGTAAGTGATACATAATTATTAATAAAAGCCACAGATCGATCTTATAGCAGAATTCAATTACAAATGTCAAATGATATGAATGATTGATGACTAATATTACTTCACAGAATATAAGTTGACCTTTTTTCTAATTGTTTTACTTTAATTAGTAAATATGCAGTTTTGGGTTATCTTATAATCATTGTAAGTACTTGGCTTTAAATAAACAGTTGACGGTGGTGCGTCTTTCTCAATTTAAGATTTCTTTTCATTGAAAGTTGCTTCTTATAAATTTTGACATCTTTAGGGCGAATTCATGAGATAATATTTTGTGTAAATCACTCTCTTTTTACTATCTGAGAGCAGTTGGAAAGTATTGAAGAATACAATTAACTAGCATGCACTGTTCTTTTCCATCTCTAAGTTCAGGCATATGGAATTTGTACCTTCTTAATTAATAAAAGGTCTAACTTTCTACATGACAAAACTTTTCTCTTTTTCCACAGTTAAGGAAACAAAAGAATAATCATCATACTGTACTGTCCTCCTGCAATTCTTCTCTTTCATCCAATCCCCACTTCTTTTTCTAAACTATTTACGCTTATCCTCAAAACAATAATTCAGTCACTGAGTAGAAGTACTGTGGACCTGACAATCCTTCTTCTCAAACCCTTTTCTTTTTCTAAGCTTCCCTGTGCCCTTAATTTTATCAGAGAAGAACACATCCAGATCCATACAGAAAACACGCAATACTTTTTTCTTGGTAGGCCAGTTCCCAGCTTCAAAACTAGTTCTCACTTGCATTGTCACGTTAAACTTCAGTGTCCCTGTCCCTGGCCCTTTACTCCAATGATTACCCAGATCCCCATGCAACTTTGATGATGATTTCTTCACTACAAACTGATCAACCTTCAGATTCTTCTCTATTATCTTCTCCAGATAGACAGATTTCACAGAAGCCTCCGAGAGAATAACCGTCTCATAACTAACCCAGATGTTGAAATCGTCAAGGAAAACTTTTGTTTTCTTGTTTGGGTTTTTTATGGTTAGTCCGAGGCTGTAGTTTCCGGTAGGCCTGGAATCGGAGGCAGTGAAGTTGGATACAGAGAGCGAGTTTACTCTAAAAAATGGCGCATGCGGATTCATGACAAGCCAAGCTACGCTGATTACAGTCATCAAGGTAACAAAGCCCAAGATGAGTGCAATAATGACTCGAGAAACAAGGCTGTTAGCAGACGACGGCCGGCCGCGGGAAGGGGGTGGTTGGATGTTGTCAAAAGTTTGAGGGTTGTTATTCATGGTGTAGTTATCAGCCTTGTTTTTTGGTTGGAAGCAGAATATATAGCAAGCTTCTAATTTTGGCTATGGAGCTGGTATTGTCTGTTGTAACTGCAACAGTTGGTACATCTTTATGGAGGTTGCAAACGCGTACAACAACCATTTGGAAGGATAAAAGCAGCTTCTGCGAAGCTCCAACCAAGTAGAGACAAGATAGAAATTTGTTACCGTAACACGCGTTTAATTGTACTTCTGATAAGAACTGATGGACCACAAAAAGACGAAGGACAAAAGGGTATATTTGCCCACTTTCCTATATGGGAAAGCAGAATGCATTTAGCCTCAAAACTGCATGCCACAATATGAATGAAATTGAAACTATTTATTTTAAAACAGGTAATATTCAGATTATGCAATGACAGTGGGAAGGGTTATAAATGCATGAAAGGGATAGAGTAGTATTTTTCTACTTAAAATTTGAAACTTTATTGGTTGAAAGACTATAAAGGCTCCTTTAATTTTGTTAGTAGACTTTTTCTATTGGAAAATCTCATATGTTTTTGTTAAATAAAAGACTTTCATGCCACTTATATAACTTGTGATTAAAAAAAATGCATGATGTTATAATTTTGGAGGAAAACAATTTCTTTTTTAAAATAGAAGAAGTAATTTTCTATTATACTACTCACATTTAATATTGAATAAATAAAATATTTTTTATTATCTTAATATTTTATAACTATAAACACAAGTAAATAAGATTATTTCTTCAAGAAAATGTTTTTGTAAAAACAAAGAGAGCCAAAATGTAATCCTATTCTCAACCATTCATCGATTTTATAATTGTTGAAAAAAAGTTTGGTTTGTTTCATTAGTAACCAAACTTTTTTTGCATATTTGTTTTGCTTCATAATCATCTTTAGTCAACTTGAAGAACAAGGAAAGCGTGTTATGCTTATTTAGACCTTGTCCATACAACTGATTGTAAGTTGGTGTTATTACTATGTGTAGTCACTATTTACAACAGCACAAAGCACTGAAGGAATTACAAAAAAATGAGATGAAGAAACATAAAAAAGCCTTTTTGTTGTCTTGAAGATTCAAGTGGTACCCGTATTCTAAGAACTACCAAAGCAGGTTTAAGCATCAGATAGAAGCAAACTTAACAGATAAAGATACCTCATGAACTGCGTCCCCCGTTTTCCTCGATTGCCATTCCTTTTAGACTCTTGGCTAACCAAATGGCTGTCTCCCTTGGAGAAACCTTATCTTTCCCGAAAGGCTTCAAAACAACTGCAAGTTCCTCTAATCTATTTGTCTGCAGCAACTCTGCTGATAATTCCAGGAGCCCTTCGAGGGCCTCTGCTCTCTGCCTGAAAGATTTAACATCCAGTGTTTCCTTTATAGGTTTTTCCTCTTCAGTCATTGGAGAGTTATTAGTGGCAATCTCACAGGTGTCACATTTTGAAGTAGGAGCAATGGGATTTCTCACATCTGGTTCCTTAATGTCAGGATGATCAGAATCATTTGAGTTCGAGCTCAAGGCATCCGAGCAACTTGAAGATACAAGGGTAGTGTTTCTCATTTCCGCATGATCAGATATATTTGATTTCAAGCTCATAGACTCAAAGCAATTTGAAAATTCAAGGATCGGAGGAGTCCTAATGTTTCTCTTTTCTATATGATCAGAAATATGTGACTTTAAGCTCATAGCTTCAGAAGAATCCGAACAACTCGAAGATATGAGGGTCAGGGTCGGAGTAGTACTGACGTTTCTCTTTTCTATATCATCCTTTACCGCATTGATAAATTTACCCACATCCAAATTTTGAACTCCCATCTTCATGGATTTCTTTATAGGTTGCTCACTACCTACACGGAAATTACCATGCCGTATAACATGAATGACATCATCAAAATCTGGAGGAAGATGTCCAGCAGCTGGTTTTTCCGTTATTGGATTTTGCAAAATTGTTACTTTATCTTCTTGTAAACCTTCCTGGCTCGATATCTTGGTAGAGTCAATAGGAGGGGGAGTTTCAGCCACTGATGACAATCCTTGTCCTACTGCGAATTTGTTGTCATTGGTGAATATACACATAAGATTTGTCTGGCTAGTTACATCGGGCCTATTATTGGGCTTAGTTTCTGGAACAACTTCTTCGCAAAGGAATTTTTCTTCAGCACTGAGGAGTGAAAGTCTGAGAGAATTGGTTGAAGTATCTTCATAAGCACTGTGTTGAAGATCTTTGATCTCTTCAACAGCTTCAACCAAGGGAGCTACAGGAAGTAGAGACTTGTTTGGAGTCATTTTCTTAGCAGCATCTTGAAGATCTTTGATTTCTTCATTGACTTCAACTGAGGGATTTATGGATTTATTGTCACATCCAGAGTCGGCAGATTTGCTAGTCTCCTTTGTAGTGATACCATTTTCAGAAGCAAAGATTTCCTTTGAATCTATAACTGTACTAGTCAATCTGGAACTTACTTTCTCATTACTAGTATTTGCATTCTCAAGATTCAGGGTGGACTCAGAGGTTTGCCCAGAAATATCTACAGCCATTTTGCAATGCAAATAGGTAGCAGGTGAGCCACTGTCAGGACATGGCTCCACACTTTCAATGTGGAATGCACTCTCATGATGAGGAAGAGTCTGTTCTCTCAAGTCAACATAATATTTGGCACAATCCTTTTGCATTCCTCTGGAACCAGTATCAATGGCCTTTTGAGTCTCACCAGTAATCTCTTGGGAAACATGTGATACATGGCCATTGGGTAGCAGACAAGGACTCATCTTAGGCTCCTGAAGTGTTTTATTTGGACGTAACCCTGTATCACTTGCTGCATTTGGAGCATCAAGCCCTGCCTGCCTCATTCGTCCCAGAAATGTCGGTTGTCTAAGTAAGCTTGGCGAGGTCCTTTGCCTTGGCTTGGCAACAACTTCATCTCCTTCTGCCTTTTTAATAGGACCAGCTGGCTGATTCCCATCATTTCTGGGTTTAGATTTTGGTGAGGAGTCCATCACTGGTAACTGCTAGCATATATTATATACACACAAAAAATGAGTCCAATGTCACAAGGAAATCATTATGATAGCTAGTAATGAAGTAAACATTTTAACTGGCAACACACCTGAGGCTTTAAAGGATGTGCTCTCTCCATTCGTTTTGCAGAATCAGGGGTAGTCTTCGCAGGTGAAGCAGTTGGAGACTCTAGATTACTCTTGGTAACGGGAGCAACACCATTAGTTTTAGGCAATTTAGACAATGCCTCTGTGTTTGTTTCCGGCGTTGATGCACCGTTAGCCTTTATACGATTGCTTCTCATTGGAGAAATATTTTCTCTAACTTTTCCCTCTTTAAGTGCCATCATTATATTTTTTATTGATTTTGGTTGCCTAGATTCAATATTAGATCGTTTTTGGTTATGAGATGGCTTCATCATTTCTTGCTCGTCTGTTTTTGCATTGCCATTGCTGGTGACATTTTCTTCTTCACTTGGCAGAAGATGCTCAGAGCCATCCTCATCATCCATAGGTGCAAGATCTGTCTCAGTGGTGGCCTTGGTATCACACTTTGGCACTGCAGTTGAAATGTTTCTCTCATTTGAAGTCATACTATCCCTGTCACTACTTGAACAGCTACTGTTTTCACTTCCAGCCATATTCCTTCGAGTATCACGGGCAGCAGAAATTGGCTTTTCAGGAGAACAGGCTGTCAAAGGACTGAAAGACGGACGATATTGATCAACATAAGGTTGCAAATAAGGGTGCTTTAGGATCTCAGATGCCTGTCCAAATTTGAAGCCAGTTTGTAAGTACAGCTAGTAAAACAATATCACATTGCAAACCGAGTGTTTTCTCAGTAAGACTTACTGTTGGCCTATGCTCAGGATTTTTTCTCAGCATGCCCTTGATCAGTGTTTTCCTGTGTGTATAACACATAACAAGTTAAGAATAACAATGCAAGCATGCAAAGATATTACTTCCAACAGAAGCAGACAGAAACTTTACAAAGATGGGGAATAACAGGAAGGCAAAGGGCCGATAGAAGAACGATTAATTTTGCTGATCAATCCCGCCATATCCTGAAGATTTACCACATCAATGTTAAGAATGCAAAAAGAATAACCACGGTGAGATTTATATGACAGCGGACAATCATATGGAACATATATATAACCGGTAAGAAGACAACGATGGGAACAAAACTTACAAAAGCTTTAAAAGCAGGGCGATGAGCAGCCATCTCATATATACAGCACCCTGGACAAAAAAAAAAAAAAAAAGCAATTTAGCTGGTGCAAAACCAAATCCTCGAGCATCAGACATTTGTCACACAAAAACATATACCTAGTGACCAAATATCAGATTTGAATCCGTAAGGAATATCTGCAAGCAGTTCAGGACACATGTAATTGGGAGTTCCTACCACCTGCATTCAAACTCACAGAACAATTACTAACCTCACACCTGGAAATATGCAGTAGGAAGTGAATTAAACAAAGAATCTATGAGCAGTGCTTTCATAGTCTAGTCTGGATTAACTGAGCAGTAGGAAATAAACATAATTCAGAAGATATGAGTTCTTACATGTCTTAAACAAACAATTGTCATAAGAAAAAAGAAAGAAGTCCTCTATTTCACACATACCGAAGAAGCCAAGTCATCTTCTTTTAGTGTCTTAGCAAGTCCAAAATCCCCTAGATCAAAAAAAAAAAAAAAAAATTACGAACAAATTAAGGATAAAGACATAATAATCTATCTCCTTAAAAAAAATCAATGATGGTACATGAACTCACCCAGACGAATATCCTGCTCCTTGGTGAGAAAAATGTTGGAACACTGTCAGTGGAGTCAACACATCAGTCTTCAGATATTTGGAAGTATACATATAAAAAATAATAAGAAACTGCTTCTTTTTTCCATTTTTTTTTTGTTTTCTATGTCTAACATAGCTATACTATACCTTTAGGTCACGATGTAAAACAAAATTGGAATGCAGGTATTCGACTGCCAACAATAGTTGTGTAACCCACTTGCAGAGTTGCTGAACAATGTCAACAACTACCAATTTGAGTCATCATAAAATTTGACATTCAAATCAAGCTTCAGAAAAAAGATATGTGTGTGCATACATGAGGAAAAAATTACCTCCTCTGGAAAGTAAATCCCGCTTGATTTTTTCATCAATTCAGCCCTGTTGGACAATTTTGCACAGAAGACATATAATAAAAAAAAAAATGTTAAGTACTTAAGAGTGTGCATTATAAACATGACATTTATTATCATAGACTCACATGTCTCCACCTTCACAATAGCCAGTGACAATGCAGACATAGCAACCCTACAATACAAATGAATTGGTATTAGCTAAAAATGGAAACAGCTAAAAATGCAAAGATTTCTAGATTAGAGCAGATGGTTAATAGAAAGTAATGCGTCTGACCTTCTCAACCCATGCTTCCTTGAATTCCAGAATGTAAGGGTGCTGAATTCTGGAAATAAGAGCCATCTATAATCAACAAAAATAAACACAAAATTGATTAATTTACAGAAAGTGACAGAAATAACATTTTTGAAGTATCAGGCAAATCCAAATGCAAGGATAACAAAAATATTGAACTCACCTCTTGATGAGCAGATCTCCTGCACCGTTCGGTCTGTCTGGCAAGCCTGATTTTCTTCAACACATATCTGCAACCCATGAAAAGAAGCTTCCTTTGTCAAACATTGAATCTACTCATTACCAAGTTAGCTCATATAAACTAAAAAACTGCATTCGAAAAAGGAAAAGGCCAAAGTCAAAGATTGCTTGCTTCTTCTTCTCAGCCTTATGAAGAACAAGAATCGCAGCCCCAAAAGCTCCACGACCGATCTGCTCCATGATCTCATACTGATCCATCCGAGACTCCATGGTTCTCTACCCACAAACAAAATTTTCAAACGCGAAAACCAAAATCCAAAACAGAAACTCTACTTTCTCGGAGCAACGGATTTCACGCCATTTTCTTGTTTCTCACACAAAAAGTTTTGCTTGAAGCGACGAAATGCTTCTCCGATCTCTGGCAGCATTTCCGACTCAAAAAAAAAAAAAGAAAAACGAGCTTCTAGCTTCTCAATTCAATTCTTTCATATTTCCCTGTTCTACATTGCTTCTTCAAAATCGAATCATTTGGAAGCTGAAAATTTCTGCTTTGTATCGTATGTTTCCCTGAGTGAATGATAAAATGTGCCTTCCTTTTTCCTTCCAGTGCTTTGGTTTGACTCTACTGACTCTCAGCTCTACAATAACAAAAGCAATAATGGCATATACAGAGAGTAACGACTTTTGCAAAAAAAAATTAGAAATGGAGAGTTTTTATAAAGTAAATTTATGAAAAATTTTATGTGTGACTGAAGCAGATACGACCGTACGACGTATGATGTAGTGTTTTCTTCGGGGCTTAGCTCAGCTTAGTTGGTTGATGCTTGTGGGTATGCTTGGTTTTACGCCGACAGTTACAGCTTGTCCACCGGCTTCTGAGCTCTCAATTCCTTCTTTTTATTTTTTATTCTTTTGTTTTCGACCTTTTCCTTTCTTCCAAATGCATTAATGTATAGATAGTAAGAGGCCATGGAAATGTTAACTTCAAGGGAGAAATATCAATTATCCTAAGCAGTTTGAGATTTTTCTCATTTTTTAAGATTAAGATTATTGTTCTGTCATTTTTATTAAAAAATACTAGGGAGTTTTTTTTATTATGATAAGATGGTTTTCAAATAATCGTGTAAGCATTTGGATCGTTAAACCAACAAAATTGTTTGATTCCCATCAAGAAGATAGATAATATGAAATATTTTTTATTATATCATGAAATTTTACAAAAACAACGTCGCATACTATTTTAACATTTTAGTTACTATAATAGTTTGAATAAATTAGCAAAATAATGGACTTGAGTAATTTACAAAAGGTTATAAATTCAAATTATCTTCATGTGCTATTGCAAGAAAAAATAAAAAAAAAATTAGTTATGAAATTGCAAATAAGAGTAAAACATATTAATTAACTTTAAATTTGCATAATAGATTAAAGGATAGTACTTCTGTGGTAGCAAAAATAAAAACGAAGCAAGACATTTTTATACAATGGAAGTGATAATTTTTTTATATTTGATTTGCTATGAAATAAAAATATTTACATAAAATGACAAAAAAAATTATAAGATGTTTATATAATAGAATTTGTTAACTAATACCTTAAAAGCATTGGTTAAAAAATATTTAATAACATTAGGAATATAAATTTTTTATTATAATTTTATCATGAAAAATTTTTAGCAAAAAGAATTTATCATAAAAAGTTGCAATAGATTAATTTGTAAATTTTTATAAGAAATAAAAAAAAACTTGGAACCTTGAGAAGGAAATCTTACTAATATCTCCCCTTGAGAATTGTGTTTAATTTCCACTTAGGTGACGTTTGGTTGAGTGGAATGAATAGTAGTGGGAATGGAAAGAGGAAAGGAAGTGGGAATGAAAAGGAGAATGAAAGTCTATTATTTTGTTTGGCATATCATGGGAATGATTGAGGTAATGTGCACTGTTTAGTATGAAAATAAATTAAAAGAAAGCGTAAATAGAAAATATTATATTAATATTTAAAATTATCTTTAATAAATTAAATATTAATATTTAATATAATATATATTTATATATTAAAAATTAATATATAAATTAATATTAACATATTAAATTAATATTAATATACAAAATTAATATATATTAATATATAAAATATATTAAATAATATTATTTAAAATAATATATATT
>JANHAO010015206.1:0-14937 GCA_026873985.1 Saraca asoca | reverse complement strand
TAAGTTTATATCTTAAGTAAATGGCTGATCTTGAATTGATCAAAGAACTTGAATAGTATATTTTCATATTGCAAAAAAATGATATTTTTTTTTATGATTAATTAAGATTTACATTTTAATTATCTTGGTTTGTTCTTTTTTAAGTTTTTTACTTGATTAATCAAGTTTCTAAAGAAAAATATATCAAATGAATTAATAGTCTATATATTCTATATCAAAATCATTGGAGATAGTTTTCCCATGATGCAAAAAATAGGCAGGATTGAGTTAAATCAAAAGGAATATATCCACAATAGATATAATTAAATCTGATGATTCAAAAGATAAACTGAAGCAAATTCAACTACAGTGTTTAATATATTTATCCTTCGTTTTGTTTTTCATTTTGATATAACTTATGTAAGTTTTCCAAAAGCTATCATAGGCATAATGAAAATTGGATTTTACTACTCTTCCAAAATCTATATGTGGCTTCTTCTTCTTCTTTTTTTTAAAAAGAAAGATAAATCCATAATAATTTTTGGACGTGAATTTTTATACACTCTTTAATAAAGCAGTAGATCCCACATTAAACATTCAATTTTAAATGTAAAAAATATAAATAGTAAATATGGATGATGCATATAGGTGTGACATCATATGATCATCTTTGTAATTATAAAAAACAATTAAGTTAGTCAATATGATAATCCTTGTAGATAAGGATTTGAAGAGAAAATTTGGACATTAAGGATTAGTTGTATTGTTGATTACGTTGTGGATTATTGAAGTTATTTTAAGCTAAATGTGTTGTCTACGGATCAAAATTTCAACAGATTTTTACATAAACAACAATTATAATTTCATAATTTTAAATAATTTTTTCTAAAAATAATTTTCAATGAATATGTTTCTAAAATAATACAACTTCCAATAGATAACAATTTAAAAAAACAGCAAAATAAATATATTTTCAAGGATTTTTTTGTGAATACAATTAAAAACTAGAAACATAAATATGTTTGTGAAGGATATAAGTAAGAAGAAACAACCAACGTACTAACATTTTGTTTTTTGAAAGATGCATTTATTATCTTAATAAAAGCTTCCACAATCTGTCAAGTGTTATTGTCTCATTAATTTTTTTTTCCTAAATCAATTTAATTAAAAATATATTATTTTGTTTTATATTATGTATTGAAATTGAAATTTATATATTACTTATTAATAATATGTATCTATTAAATAAAAAATTATTTGTTTAAACTTGTATATTATTATTGCATTTTAACTTAATTTTATCTTTAGCATTTGTTTTTAATTCAAATTTATCCTATAACTTCTATTTAAATCAATTTTATTTTATAACTTTAAATGTCAAAACACCATTAGGAAATTTGTTAGATACTTTGTAAATTATACATTTTTTTAGATGAAAAAGATCATATATGGAGTAACTTGATAGAGATTAGAACAAGTTACTATCTAAGTTAAAAGTTGGACCTCCTAGATTGTTTTATATAATTTTTTTTTAAAATTTATTACTATCTTTGTTCCAAATTGATATTAATTTTTAATATCTTCATCACAAATCACTCACAACAGAAGCAATTTCCAACTTTATTGGCCGAAGTTGAAAATGAGATATATGGATTCATTTTAGAAATAAAAAGAAATTTTTTTTCCAATGTAAATGAATAAAATGATAATTTGAAATTTGTAAGTAAAAAAGACTTAAAAAAGCAAAGTTTAACTTTAATTAGCAATATGCACTAATCCATTTAGCAGCATGGCGCCCTTATAAGTTTTTTCATCCAAAAAAATAATTTAATTTATAAAGTATTTGAAATTGTGTAAATTTTAGAAGTTAAAAGATAAAATTGATTCAAATAAAAATTGGTGGATAAAGCTAAAATTAAAGCAAAAATTAGTGGGTAAAATGTGAATGTTGATCTAAAAATATATCATACAATATAAAGCATATATACTAATATAATTTTCAAATACATTCCATTAATTTGTCCTTTTGGAATATATGCAAGAAGATTTTTTTTTATACCAGAGATATAAAATAGAGGAAAATACATTTTATATCTTTGAAGTTTTTTGTATGACAAATTACTCTTTCAAATGGTAAAAATCTAAAAATTACACTTATAAATTTTAAATAAATTATAAATTATCCTTTTAAAGTTTGAAAAAATTATAAAGATGTTAATTAACTATTAATTTTAATTCTAAACTAATAAATGTGTTTTATATATATTATTGATGTCATATTTTTTCTCCTTCTCCTATATAGTACAAAATTTATATTGTTCTAACTATTCTTTAAATTTAAATTTTAAAACTCATATTCTCGTGATAAAATATGATATTTAGTTTTAGTTTCATATCTTAAATATGAAAAAATAAGTTTTCCAATAAAATATATGGAATATATTTATCAATTTAGAATTAAAATTAATAAAAAAATTAATGATTTAAATTTTAAGGAGATAATTTATTATTTTTTAAAATTAATAATGTATCTTATAAGTTTTTAAAATTTAAAAAATGATTTAAACTTTTAATATTATACATTAAAGTGATTTATTTTTTCTATTATAATAATAATAAAAAAAATGGTCAGCGTGTAATATGCATTATTTTTCCCGTAAAATACGCCCAAGCTTGATAGACAGGATTAGCGGGGACTGTGGAGATATGGGAGGATGGGGACATCTATCATTCGCCTCAAAATCTATCTTGTAAATGCTACCACTTAAATCTAATTTTTTCTGTACAGTAATACATCACCCCGCTCAACAAGACTCTCAAGCATTCACACTTAGAGAGAGGAGAGAGAAAGCATGGCCTCTACTAATCTCTCCGCTGTTCTTCCATGGCTTCCTTCCACTGCTGAGCCCTCTTCACACCGACGTGAGTTCTCCCTATTTTTCATTTCTTTCTTTCTTCCTTCCTTATCCATTTAATTTCATGCACCTTGGACCTAGTGTAGGATACCGTAGATTGCCTCTTATAGTATTTCTGTAAAAAATTTCTCTTTCTGTGTCATGTTTTTTTTTCTTGATGATGTAATCCAATTTCATCCATATACACTCACAGTTCAGTTACATGTGGAAATTGTGATTTTTTTTTTTTTTAAATTTAACAGTGAAATGGAAATACCCAATGCCCTTTTCTTTTTTAATACACAACTCATGTTTTGAATTAGTAGATCCATCTTAATAATTCTTTTGGGTGATATTCCTTTCCAGGAGGATTGGTTATTTGTGCTTTCTGTGAAATTTGTGCTTTCTGTGAAGTCACTTGTGAAATTCAAAGGCAAGAGCTTTTGTTATGTGAGTGAATATAAAGATATCTCTTGGAGTTGGAGGATGATCTTAAAGATGAGAAATGTGGAGAAACTGTTTACCAAGTGGAAGATTTGTAATGGTGAATTCACATTCTTGAATTTTGATAGATGGCTTCCAAGTGGAAGCTTGGTAGACAAAGTTAGAAGGAAGATCTAAAGGGAAGGCATGAGTTTCTCTATTGCAAAGTTAGCAGTGTTCTTTATCTAAAGGGTGGCAATGGCCTCTAGCTAGGTCTAGAAACATTGTTTTAATGCAAGCTTTGATGCTCTCCTGTTCAAGCTCACTATATTAAAACCGACTAAGTTGTTTTAGTGTGACTAAATCTAGTATTTTGGAATGTCCAGTACATGAGAAGCAATTAGGAGGTGACTTGGCTTTTATCATGCTGCAGCCCTTCTATGCTGGGTCAGACATTACTGATTTTAACTTGGAATTTGGGGGCGCCCCTGCCGCGGGGAGGGGGGGGGTGTGCCTTATGGTTCAAGTTTTTCTTATGAGAAACAACTCTTCTACAAAGTTAGTTTAGTAATCAAAAGTAGTAATGTTAGTAAAGACCTATGTAAGAGGTAGCATTTAAGTGAATCATTGTTACTTAGTTTGTTGGGGTGTGGTTGCTGGCATAGGCAGTCTTCTGTACCATAGCTGGTCTAGGGTGTTGTACTTGTCCATGTCTCTGCTGCTTTGTTCTCTATGATGGTTAATGAAACTTCTGATTCATATATATATATATATATATATATATATATATATATATATATAGATGTGTGTGTGTGTGTGTGCAGCTTGATTTTAGCACAATTTTAAAAACGAATGGGGATTTGGAATGTGACTTAATTAGGATTTTCTATTGTTATACTTTTTTTTTTTTTAATCGATGTGTGGGGTTATACCAAATTAAGATACTGTTGAATTGTAGCTAGCTCTTCTTTTTCAGTTGAAACAAGATTTATTTCTGCTATTCTCATTCTTGAATGGTATATGTTTATTGTCAGGAAAGATGAATGTTAAATCAAGTCTGGAAACTGAGAGCTCTGGCTCAGGAGAGAGAGAACACATTTCAATACAACCAAAGGTGAAAGATTATGATTGTTTCTAGAAACAAAGAGTTAATTATTCATGATCAATTTCATTATATTCATTGCTTTGGCTGTCTCATTGTAAAAATTGAATGACTATTTAGCTCGATAGAAAGTACCAAAGTGGTGCTAACTGCTTATTTTCATAACACTCATTGCTATTTGCTACTTAGTTCTTTGACGGGTGAATCAAAGATGTTTGTTCTAGAGAAGGCACTTTTCTAGTCAGAGTACATTATATGAGTGAGGCAAAATTATGAAGCATGGAACAAAAATGATTATTTGACATGCAGATTAGTGAAGAAGAAAAGGACACAATACAACAAATATGGTATAAAATTGAAATATAGCTGTTGGGGTTGTGGGGAACAGAAGCATGAGTATACTAAGACTAGATTCTGACTTGATTTTCACCTTTAGGGTCTAATTTATCTGTAAAAATTTGTTTGTTTGACACATTGATTCAGTGACCAATACTGATTTTTTTTTTTTTTGGAATTTATGCTAATTTGTATATTATGCCTGGAGAAACAACAAAAGAGAATGAATATACTGATAGCAGTTGACCTTAATTATATTTGGTAATTGGTAGTCAAGAACACTATTTTATACCAACTAGGATGTAAATTGTGCATTTTTCTTGAAACTTGTTACGACAGAATCATATACTTAATTATATAAAAAGATATAGACTTATAGTAGTTGAAATGAAAGGTAATAACAAGAATCTGCGGAAAATAAGTCCTTAACCACAACTATGGATCTTACTGGAAATAAGAATGGAGATTTAAATCAGAACATTGCATGCCACATATAGAATGTGAAACAAGTTGGTGTTGAATTTTTCTTGGTGTATTTCTTAAGTTTAATTTTTTTCCTTTGTTTTTTTTTTTTTTTTTTGGGAGGAAGGGTTGGGGGTTGGAGGGGAGGTTGGGTGGTTAGGAGATGATCATCTGTAATTGTTGTATTAGACTATTAGCAAATTAATTTTATTCTACTTGCGTTTTAAATTGATTTACTAAATGAAATTAAATATTGTATTCCCAATTGTTTTCAAATAATATTTATTAATTGCAGTCAGCTAGTGTATCAGTGTACAAAGGGCATCACCTTATGACCGGACCTTAAACCTCGGTGGCAATCTATGAGTGAAATCGATGAAAGACCGACTATTAAGAATTCTCACTGAAATTTACCCTCCATCATGCAGGAATTTCAAATAACAGTTTCCAGGCGTCTTTGTCTCACATGTTTATGTTCAACTATATCTTTGATAAGTGATTATGGCAGACCTGTTTTTGTGCCAAAATCAACTGCTCTTGATGGCTTGGAAAAACCTGTGTGTAGGAATTGTGGGGGAAGCGGTGCTGTGCTATGTAAGTAGCGACGTAACTGTTCTTTGGTTGCCTTTTTCCTTAATTGAATGATCTGATCAATATGATATTTACATTTGGAGCAGTTTCCATAACAGTTTGTCTCCATTATATAATAAGCTTTGACATTTTACTCATTAAATCACAATCTCTTTTAAGAAGTGAAATGAAAATTTCCTTACATTTTAAATCTCAAATTACTCTCCTCTTAGGTCCTTAAACTTCTATTTCCCCAATGCTTAGAAAAATAACTAGGTACACATCATGTATAACACAGCCAATTATAAGTAGATCAATTAACAAATAACACTTAAGTGCAGTTACACTTGTTGGTTTGTGAATAACTTCATGCAGTATATGACATGCATATAAGAATTTCTCCAATGTTTGAAACCATGAATTTTCATGTCAACTGGCCAGCTTGTAATATTTTGTGAAAATATTGTAGCTTTTGCTTTGACTTTTGTGTTATAGTGTGTTTCTATTTGTTTATTTCTTTTTTTACCCTACTATAGTTTTTCTGAGTAAAATGGACTTTGTTTTGTGCGCTGAATTCTAACAACTTTAAGATGTCAGTCTAGCTTGTCTGAAATTCTTCACTATTCATCTTTTCCTTTCTTTTTACATAGTTACTCTTCCTTTTTAATTATTATAACTTACAAGCTAAATCAAATAAAGGAACCACTAGTGTTTGGAAGAAACTTGTAGAAAGGCTAAGGCCTGAGTCAAATGGGATCTAATCAAACCAAGTTATCCAATATACATTGATTGACCATTAAAGAGATAAAGATCGTTTCCATGTTATTGCTGACACCATATGTGACATATTTTGTTATTTTTTTTATACAAGTTGATGTGACTTTAGAAAATTTTAGATAGATTATTGTTAATGGCTCCTGTGTTTATGTGCTTTGGTCCATAAAGTGTTGCTTACTTTTCATTTAGGTGATATGTGTGGTGGTACAGGAAAATGGAAAGCTCTAAACAGGAAGCGGGCAAAAGATGTTTATGAGTTTACAGAATGTCCAAATTGTTACGGTATGAACTTTTTGCTTTTGTAGTTGACTCCTACTCCATTGTATTAGCTCTATGGGTCTTAAACAATTTGTTTGTTTCCATTGTGGTTTTGGCATACCTGACCATTTACTCACTGCAGAAGTAATCAGGTTTATTGAAAGATATCGGGTAATCTTTAGATGGTTTCAACATGTGATTCCATAGGAACCCCTAACACAATATGCATGGTTCTATTCCTTCATGGTGATCCTACTTATGTACCACTTCACATGTAGTCATTCCACAAAATCTTCCTCTTAACCTTACATTTTTCACTGCATCAGGATCATGTGTCTCATACATAGCATGCAGTGAATTTCATTCATGAAAACATACCCGGCATGGCTCTTTTACCAAAATAAGAGGTACTAAATTTCATAGCCTATCACACAACACAGCCAGACCACTAATTTAATGTCCGACATGTTTTTTGTTATTATTAGGACCCCGCTAAAACTTCAAATTACAACCTAACATATTTTTATTTATTATTAGGACCCTGCTGAAACTTCAAATTACAACCTAACAGTTTAGCTGACAACATTTTCATTTCTGTCGTTGCAAATGTTCATTGAGCTACCTAAATTCGTGGACTAGAGCCATTTATGCTCACACAGATGATAGCAAGGACAAAGTAAATATCTAGGCTTCTCACATGTGAACCTTTCGAAAGATAGCATACCCCTCAGTTATGTTTTTATTTTTTAGTTTTTCCCTTTTAGCTTTCCCGGAAGGTCACATGGTTTCTGATATCACTTATGCAGTACAAAATACGCGTGCTACTGCCATAGTGATAAGTTTCATTCTGTTTCCACATTTAGAAATGAATGTTTACAAATCTTATGGTTCTTTTGCAAGCATCTTCATTTCATTTAATTTCTTTCCAGTGAATGTCACTATAAGCAATTGATATTAGTGAGCAATTATATGGTTTTCTTGTATGCAGGTCGAGGAAAGCTCGTGTGTCCTGTTTGTTTAGGTACTGGTTTGCCAAACAATAAAGGTCTCCTTAGGAGACCTGATGCACGGAAACTGCTTGACAAGATGTATAATGGACGGCTACTTCCAAACTCATGAAGTAAGTCTTCTTTGTTATTCTACACCAAATCCTGTATTGTAACACTGTGATCAGGTACTTAATAGAATATTAATCTAAGGTTGCAGATATTTTACCCCAGGACATCTAATTTCTTCTATTGAAAGAGCATAACTGATGTTTGCTAGAGGCTTAATGGAACAAAATAGCTGGAAGGCACTCCTTCGGAATAACAGAATCTATAAACTTTCACTTTGAATCATGCTCCTAGTTTAGGGCATAAAGAAGATTCCTTTTTTCTTGTTTTTTGTGGATCTGGAGGTGTATCAGGAGGACACTACTGACTCTTGTATGGCCTAATCATTTTCTGAGTTCTGTACTGAAAATGGATGTCTTGCAGTGCAACAATCAAATTCATGCAGATTGAGTTGACTTCCAAAATGCCGTGTATATGTTGTAAACCTAGAGCAAATACTTGCGGAACAAATCATGTTTCTGAGATTGGAAAGTGAATTTTGGTACAATTGCTGCGTATTTAAACGTTCAAATCTTGAAGTAGTAATAGGTGAAATTAAGCAGTAATGGGTAAAAATAAGCGATTCGTGGAACTTAGTTATTGCTTCAAAAATTATTGGCTGTAAACTGTTAACTTGGTTAGGATACAACTGATTCACTTCTTGCTCTTTGTACGATGGTGAGATTCGCATTATTATTGCGGTCCGCAGCCGCAATTTTGTCCCCCAACAGTCTGTGATCCAACTGCAATTTAGAATAATCATGATTGTATACACAATAAATTTTGCTGTTAGGTTGATCTCGGCATGACTGTTCCCCTTAAAGCAATATTCAGAAAATCAGATTGGACCAACTGGTTGAACTGTAGGCTCAAAAGTTGGTATAGATTTAATTCAATCATAAAATTTGTTTATGGTTAAATTGGTTTGCGCCAGTCAAAATTGATTGAACCAATTGAATTGGTCAAAACTAATGAATTGGAATCAGAAAATTGGTTAACTTTATTTATTTATTTTTTTTACATTTCTCCTTCAAATTGGATTATTCTTTTTGTATTTTTTTAATTGTAAAATAAAAATTTGATAGATATATTAAATAAATGGCTTAAGAAATGTGAGTCTAACTTTAATTTCTAAAAGATGGAAGAAGATTGTTCAACACTTATAAAAAGTTTTAGGAAATGTGAGCCTAACTCCAATTCTTAAAAGATATCTTGTAAGGAAGAAGATTGTTCAACGTTTATAAAGAGCTTTTTTACACAATTAATTGATGTGAGGCATTTTAACAAAATGATCTATAATTATAATATTTTGTTAATTATTAACTTCTTAAAAAACTTATAATGATTTTTATGTTATACTTATGAGTGTTTATGTATTGTAAACATAAATTTATAAACTATATTATGTTAATTATTTTTTTATATAATTCAATTTAATATATTTAATTTCTTAATTATGACATCATCCAATTTAATCATTAATTTAATTATTCAAACTAATCTATTGACGTTGGATTTTGGTATTGAGCCAAACTCCAGCCAACAAGAGAGATTCTTTTGGGATCTCTAACTGTTAACTAGTTCAAATACAGAAGATCAACAAAATACACAGAAAAGAAAGGAAGAGTAGCCGGGAAGCACAAAGTTTTAACGTAGTTCAGCTAAATCCGGACGGCACCGAACCCTGCGTTTACGGTAATATATTGATCGAAAAATATTTCTACAGAGTTTCGGTATCTAGGTCTCCTCTCCTTTTACAGTTCGTCTCCTTTCTGTATTTATAGATGAGAGGAGAGAAGATTACAATTATAATTTTACATACAGTAAATCTATTATATCAGTATTTAATGTACAAGACATGAACAGGCAAACTGAATCGTGAAATTCGGCTACTGCAGATTGCCTCCTGCAGGTGGGCCCCGTGTGTCTGTTGAGCAGAGTGTGATTTTATTTTTCTGTCTAGCGAGCTCTCGAGTCACTAGTCGCGCCTTGCTAGCTAAATTCTTTGGTATGGGGAAATGTTGGTTCCTTGGTGATGACGAGGTCGAGCTCGCTCTGTCTGGGACGAGCTTGAGCCAAAGAGGTCGCTTTGTGACACGAACTGGAGACATAGCGCTCTGAGTGCTCTTCGCGCTGGATATTTGTCGTGCTCGTGTCGTTTACTAACCCTTTAAACATGATCCGAATTTCTCATATAACATAAGCCCCCAACTCTCAGCTCACTTCGTAGGTTGGGAGCTAAGACTTTTCGACTACTGCTCAGTCAAAGTTCTCTTTGAAATTGGTGTTTCATCTGCTCTAGACTGTGCTTTCTATGGCATGTGTCTGAGGATTGTCAGTGGGTCAACCTCAATCCTTTCCGAGGTAATAAATGAAAGTGGTTAGAGGGGATGAATCTAGACTTTTCGGTGGAGCCATACTTGGCTCTATTTAAGGGAGGGGGAGATCCCTCTTGCCTCTGCACTGAGTAAACCATGAAGATTTCAGATGAACCATCATTACTTACAGCGTTCTGGCTCTTCACCGGGGTGTGTATGGCCTATTGCATAGAGAACTCAGAAGATTTGGGTTCTCCGATAACACGGAGGGATCTCATATGGATCTAGGATTATGTCTTCTCAGCTCTGCTGTGAGGCAATTATTTGGTAGGCCAAGTTCCTGGTGCTTCTTGATTTGCTTCATTCACGAATCAGAACAGGAGCTGGGGACCAGAAAAATAAGGAGCAATTGTGCTGCCGTCGGGGAAGCATTGGAAGGAAAAATTTGAGGATCCTGGCAGGCCTATGAGCTCTAATTAGCTAGGGTAATGCCCTTTGCGGCTAACCCTTCCTCTTAGTTAGAGCTTTTCCCTGTATATTTTAGTCAGTTTGTATCCAGAGCTTTCTGATGTAGTATTACCTCGTTGAGGCCTTTTAATGAATAAAGTTTCCTTTTGCAATCCCTATATGTTGTTCTTGTTTCTCGTACAAGCATTATTTAAACAATTTGTGTGGACTGTGAATACTTGGTCGCAAGTGAGCTGCAAATTGAAGCGACCTCGTGCTCAAGATGATCTCATGGCCAATAAGTAGATAAGTTCGCATGAGAGCTACGAAATAAGAGTGAGCGATCTCGTGCTCAAGCTGATCTCGTGGTCAAATAAGTAGATAAGTTTGCATGAGAGTTGTGAAATAAGAGTGAGCGATCTCGTGCTTTGGCCAATCTCGTGGCTACATAAGTAGATAAGTTCACATGAGAAAGCAATCTCGTGTTTGGGCCGATCTTGTGGCCAAATAAGTAGATAAGTTCGCATGAGCACTACAAAATAAGAATGAGCGATCTCGTGCTCGGGCCGATCTCATGGCCAAATAAGTATATAAATTCGCACGAGAGCTACGAAATAAGAATGAGCGATCTCGTGCTCGGGCTGATCTTGTAGCCAAATAAAGAGTTGATCGATCATGTGATCGGGGTAATCTTGTGCCCAAATAAAGAGTTGATCGATCTTGTGATCAGGGCGATCTTGTGCCCAAATAAAGAGTTGGTCGATCTTGTGACTGGGGCTATCTTGTACCAAAATAAAGAGTTGATCGATCTTGTAGTTGAGGCTATCTTGTGCCCAAATAAAAAGTTAGCATATCTTGTGGTCGGTAAGATTTTGTGCCCAAATAAAGAGTGCCATTTAGGCGAGTTACCTGTTTGAAAAAGTTTCAAAATCAGTAAAGATATTCAAAATATTTACATAAGTTACAAAAATTACAGAAATTTAATAGATAGTCCTGATAGTGGGAGATTGCTCTTGCTCAGGATCCTGTCGAGATGGTCCCAACCGCTATTTGGAAGGTTGCACAAAGTAGTCATGCAAGCAACCTCTCTTGATGAGATCTTTGATAGCATCCCTCAATGCCCAGCATTCTGAGGTGACATGCCTGAACTCATTGTGGTATGCATAAAATTTTCCCCAGTTGAGTCTGGACTTATTAGGAGTCTTCAGGGGTGGAGGTTTCTTGAAAGCCTCTTTATCCCTTTCCACCGTGAAAATCTTATCTTGGGCATCCAACAAGATGCTATAGGTGCCATGGTGACCTAAAAAAGGGGATCGTTCATCCTTGCTCTTCTTAACGATCTGATGATCGGAACTTTCATTTCTGTCTCCATAATTACCCCTCTTTTTACTTTGGGCCAAGCGACTCGCTTCTGGCTTGTGCGGACTGAAAGTCTTTTCCCATCTAATCTGCTTCGCAACTCGCTCATAAAATTCACCCAGGTTACCAACTGGGGACTTATACAAACTTTTGAATAGTTTTTCATCTCTGCGAAGTCCCGCTGAAATGGCAGTTAAGATGGCCTCGTTTGAGGGCTTCTCGACATTGTTAACCTCGCGTCTGAAGCGGGCAATATAGTCTTTCAGCATTTCGTGCTTACTTTGGAATACCGTAGCAAGATGACACAGGGCTGCGAGTTGCTTTTTCAGTGCTCTACACTGGTCAATGAACTTTTGTTGGCACTCCTCTCAATTACTAATGCTACGAGCTAGGAGGCTCCTAAGCCACATTCGAGGGTCTTCACCCAATGTAGCAGGGAAGACACGACACGTGATCAAGGGGTTCCAAGCTTGAAGATCCATTTGGATGTTGAACAGATCCAAATGGTTATGCGGATCACTATCTCCGTTGTAAATAGGAATGGCTGGAACTTTGAGTTTATGCGGGAGGGATTCTTCCTCGATTTCTCTAGAGAAAGGAGTTCGTTCCCTGAAGTGAACTTAGCCATTTCAAGTTTGAGGGTACTCCTTCAAATGCTTTACTCTTTGAAGGAGGTCTTCTACCAAGGCATCCAAGCCCCCCAATCGTTAGCTAGAGACTTGGTGGCTTAGTTCACTTTTTCGGCCATGCGGATGGTGATTCGAAGTCCATTCTCGATCAGTTTCACCGAAGCGCTCAAACCCAGGTGTGGCAGTCTCAGCCCGTCCTTGCACATCCTGAGCTTGTGCTTGCACTAACATTGTGACCGTTTTAGCCAGCTCTCCCATCATGTGTGCAAGTTTTTTTCTGACTTTGGAGCCAGGCTTGTAATCTATCGGTGTCGTTGGCGGTGAGAACTGGTTGTACAGAGCTGGCCGGGGGGATGCCAGTGGTTCTTTCGATGACAGGAGCGGTAAAGGAGTTCATCTTCGAGACATGACCCTCTGGAGGATTGGCTTGCGCATTTAAAGCTCTTGTAGCTTTTCCTTTAGCCATTGCAGCAAGAAACAAACCAGGACAGGTGAGATCGCCATAGACAGCGCCAAAATGTTGACGTTGGATTTCGGTATTGAGCTAAACTCCAGCCAACAAAGGGGATTCTTTTGGGATATCTAACTGTTAACCGGTTCAAATACAGAAGATCAGCAAAACACACAAAAAAGGAGGGAAGAGTAGCAGGGAAACACAAAGTTTTAGCATGGTTCGGCTAAATCCGGACGACACTAGACCCTATGTCCACGGTATTGTATTGATCAAAAAATATTTCTACAGAGTTTCGGTATCCAGATCTCCTCTCCTTTTACAGTTCGTCTCCTTCCTGTATTTATAGAGGAGAAGAGGTTACAATTGTAATTTTACATGCAGTAAATCCATTACATCAGTATTTAATGTATAAGACATGAATAGGCAAACTGAATCCTGAAATTTGACTACTGCAAATTGCCTCCTGCAGGTGGGCCCCCGTGTATCTGTTGGGCAGAGTGTGATTTTGTTTTTCTGTCTAGCAAGCTTCCAGGTCGCTAGTCACGCCTTGCTATCTAAATTCTTTGGTATAGGGAAATGTCAGTTCCTTGGTGATGACGAGGTTGAGCTCGCTTTGTCTGGGACGAGCTCGAGCCAAGGAGGTCGCTCTGCGACACGAATTGGAGACATAGCGCTCTGAGTGCTCTTCGCGCTGGATATTCGTCGTGCTCGGGTCGTTTACTAATCCTTCAAACATGATCCGGATTTCTCATATAACATAATCAAATTATGATTTATAATTTTTGTGATTTGATATTTGATCTGATTTTTAAAATATTATTTTAATCTGTGTAAGGCCTATTTTGTACATGTTACTGGTTCAAGTGCCTTTTTGTTCGGATTATTGGTTGGTGTCCAAAAATTTTACATTTATCACGTTTCCAGAAAAAGGCGAAATGC
Organism: Saraca asoca; assembly: GCA_026873985.1. NCBI lineage: Eukaryota > Viridiplantae > Streptophyta > Magnoliopsida > Fabales > Fabaceae > Saraca > Saraca asoca. The sequence continues at coordinate 896 of JANHAO010015206.1, read as the reverse complement.
ATTTTTTGCAATTCACGTTGGAAGAGAAACGACCTTGGTTAGGAATTAGAAAAAATAAATAAATTAATTTATTCAAAATTAAATTCTAGAATAATTTCATACATGAATCTAATTTTTAGATAAATTACATTTTTTTTATATAATTACAAAACGAGGATAAATGTTTTGTACTTTTAAGCCAAGACTGACTACAATACCACCTTTAGATGCTTTTCCCTTTTTGGAAAGTAGAGTTACCGAAGCATTTTCTTTTCTTTCTATTTTTTTGGTCCAAGACGTTGCAGAGGCATCTTATATCTCAGAAGACTCAAAACAAAAAATGTACAGATAGATTTTGCAAGTTGTGAGCCCATGCTGAAAATATTAGTAGGCCAATAAGCCCTACTAGCAGCCGCTACTGGTTACGTGTATTTTACCAAAAAAAATTAATTTTTAACTTTTTGACTTGATCAAACATCTTTTTTTTTTTCTTATTTTAGAAGTATTTAATGTATTAACTTTATAAAAAAAATACTCTTTTAAAAAGTTACTATAAATAATGTATAATTTATTAAAATATATTTTTCAATTATTTTTTTCTAAATTTATCTCTTTTATTTTAACTAATTGACTATTCACTTCCAATTAATCAATATAAATACCAAATAATTTGAAAAGATAATATAAAACTCAAGCCCTTTTTATATATCAATATTTTTTTATAATATTATATTATTTTTAATATTTACTCTTTTTCACAAAGCTAAAAGAGGAAAAAAGGACTCATATATCATTACATATTGGACCTATGTCCATTAATTCAATATAAATAAAAAAAATAAGTAAGTAAATAAATAAATAATAAATATGTGATATAATTAAATATAATTAATTAAATTTTAGATAATTATATTCTT
>JANHAO010015205.1:0-15161 GCA_026873985.1 Saraca asoca | reverse complement strand
ATATACAACCTTTAATATCCAAATCCACAGAATGTATAGTTATAGATGCAATAGGGTCCAATCAAATTGGCCTAGGGCACCTATCCAGACTAACAGGGGCTTAACTAGAGCATCCATCAGGACATTTCATGAAAAAGCAAGAAGAGTTTCTCAAGCTTTATAAACTAATTTGAGTACAATAAAGAACCTAATAGGCAATCGACTACCCCTGATCGAATGGTCTGAAGGAAATGAGGCTACCAAGCTAATGGTGACAAAGCATAATCAGTAAAAAGTATGGCCAAAAGTAGAATGAAATGAAAGAAATGAAGTTTGAAATGACAACATAGTAGGGCAAAGACTTTGATTGCACCATAAGCCACGAAGACTTCTGCAACTCCCAATCCATGAAGCGAACTGAGAGTTAGGGAGCTTATGTTATGGGTAAAATCTAGTCTTGCAAAGTAGATAGGTAGAAGTCCGACAGAAGTTGACAACCAGTGAAAGAAGTTCAGTTCGCTAGGGTTGCACCATCTTGCTAATCGTGAGGTCAAGATACAACAAAGCCAAAAGCTAGAGAAATAGATCGCCAAAAAATGAACCGCCGCGCTCGAGTTCACCTCACCAAGTGCGAGGTCGACCTCATTGACTGAAGGTTGACAGCAACCTTGAGCCAGAAGTAGCTCGTGAGATGCAATGCCTTGACGAAAGGTTCAATAAGATAGAGTACCAGACAGGCTTACGTCAGCTCACAGAAAGGGGACCTACCTGTAGAAAGCAATCTACAACAATCAGTTTGTAAGAGATTATATTGTCTTGTACATTTAATATTTAATGTAACTTATTTACAACATATAAAATTACAACTGTAATCTTTCCAGCCTCTATAAATAGGAGGGAGAGAATCCTTGTAAGCTAAGCTGGAATAGCCATATTGAAACTCTGTAAAATTCTCTCAGAATTAATGAAAGTCACTGTGGATGTAGGGACCAGTGCCACTTGGTTTTAGCTGAACCACATTAAAAAACATTGCATGTCATTGCTGTTCTCCCTCTTCACCATCTTCATCATCTGAAAGCAGTTTAGGGTTCAAGAACTGATCTCAGTTGACAGGAATTTGACAGAACCAGATTTCACTATCAACATGTCTATCTAAAATTTTTACTCTTTAACTGTCCACATTTTGAATATGAAATACTAAATTTAATATTTCATAATTTTCAATTTTTGAAATTTTTATTGCTTTTGTGTGCTTATCACAATTACAAATTAAAATATTCTTGAAACTTCATAAAAAATATCTAAATGGTGTATTTTCTTAAAGATAATACATTATTCATTACATCTACATATAAATATAGCAAGAAAAATAGTTTTAGAGTATGTATAAACTCTTATTAATTAAATAATTAAATTTCTTAGTATGAAATAGTTAATTTATATTTTTTAATAAAATAATTTATAAATAAATTCACCAGAGTATTAATATATTAAGAAAATATTTTCAGAAAGATGAAAAATTTCAAATAATATAATATTTTTTCTCAATTGACATGAATATAATTGTGATAATTATATAATTATTTGATAGGTAAAAATATAATAATAATTTGTATATGTTTAAATATATTATAATTTATAATCTAAATTTATATTAAAAATTACTATGGAGCAAAATTAATGAAGTCCATGTATCACATGGGCTACAAGATAATATTTATACTTGTCAATTCAATTATTGCTATTATTCTAGTTGGAGTTTCATTTCTTGCTATTTGTATTAATGGTGGATTTTAACCGAGTAATGATGTACTGCAGAACTTCAAATTTTGATCACATCACCATTCGTCAGCCATTTATTAGCCCCAATTTGGATAAGATATTTTACTTAAGGAAAAATAAAGCATATTAGTTTCGCTATATCTTACAGATCCATTGGAATAAACACAAACTATTGAATGATTTATTTATTTTTTAATAATTCAAAGAAGGACGTTTGAGATGTTCAGTGATAATTCCTTATTGATAGGGGAAGATTGCACAGGTGACTTCTTGGAATTGGTATCGGCTACAAAGGCTACCAATTAAAATTACAAATAGCTAAGAATATTTCTAATAATTATAATTGAATAAGATATTGCTATGTAGGTTATAGTATTGTATGCTTTAATTTTGGGTCCTAGAACGATAGAATTAAACATAGATAAAAGATAGACAAGCAAAGAGAAAATGATAATATTAGAAGAAGAAAAATAGATGAAGACATAAAGGGTCATGGGGCATAATTGAAATTAATATGAACAAATGGTATGTGTACAATATATGTATGTGATGATTTGAATGGTGGCTTATGAAGTACATAATGAAATTTGTGTGAATTAAATAAATTGCCTATATAAGTCCTACTAACACGTATGGAATGTGAAACAAGAAAATGAAATAATAATAACCTGTGAGATGTGATGGGGATTATGACACATGAAACACAAAATATGAAGCAGGCATTGATAATGATAAACTATGCATAAATGCGAAGTTATAATGATAATCTGAACGTAAAATACAAAACTCGAGACGTGAAACATGAATCATGGAATATGCATAAGAAATGGCAGCCTACAGGCGGATTTGTATGCGAAATATGAAGAAGATCTAGTGGGCGTGACTATTGTGAAATGAGAAAACTTGGTCTTGGTTAGAAAAGGGAACAAAATGTCACACAAACATATCTTGTTTTTTGATAGGAAACAAAGTGTTGCGGAGGGTTACCTCTTGAATCCCGATGGAAAACAATGTCACAAGGGCCACCTCTTGAATCCCGACAGAGAGTAAAATGCCACAAAAGCACCACTCAAATACTGTACACCACACTAGAAAGTAAAGTGCCATGCAAACACCTTTTAAATCCTAACAAGGAAATAAGTTGTGGGGGGCACCACTTGAATCCTAGTGTTGGCTTCACATGTGGGAAATGTCAAACTACAAGGAAAGTAAGAAAAGAGAATTGTATTACATGCATATTACACCATACATCTACGTCTGCATATGTGCATACCTTAGATGGCCAGATACATATTTTATGTGATTATCGTTATGGTATGAAACATATGCCTTGGCTGATTTATAAAGATATGATATTGCTTAAATTGGCATGTTAAATTGATGATAATGAAGTTTGCCCATGTTGTATTGCTATTCGTTCTACTACCCATGTTATTGATATGAAATGAAAAAGTTTGCACAAGATATGTAAGCTAGATTTTATACCTATCAATGTGAATTGATGATCATTATGATTGGCTTGTGCTTCCTTGTGAGACATGTTATATCATATAGTGTTTATATATGTGTGGAAATAGATCTTTCTTGTTTAAATAATCTACCTATATAATAGCTGTTTCAAACTGGTAATTTTAGGTAGAGTAAGTTTTATTTGCTGAGTCGGTTGAACTCACCCATTCTTTAACAAATTTTTTATAGGCCTTGTAGCTAGACTTGGCCCTTTGTGACCATTGGTGTTTCAAAAACAAATTTGGTCTAGGGGAACGGACAACTTCACCACCCCCTATGGGTTTTATAGTTTATAATAATTTACATCTGTTGTGCTTGTTTTACATAGCTGTTCTTGTGAGATGTTTAGCTCAGTAATCAACATTTAGCACTTAATATTGAATTTGTATTTTAATTGCTTGAATTACTAGAAGGGAATGTTAAACTAATGCGTGCATATCAAAGAATTATGTATGCGAATGACACAATAACAACAACAACAATGATAATAATGATCATCATCATCAGGCCTTAAGTTGAGTTATTAAACATTGAATTAGACAGATGGTAAGGCTACTGGACACCGGAAGTTAAACGGTATCCATGTTGGTCACCGATCCTCTGAATTGGGTCTTGACAAGGACTCTTATTTTCCAAAGACTCGCTCAATGGAAACTATTTTGAGCATTCCCTTGTTTATGAGAAATCGAAAGAAGAGCATAGACTTATTTGCTAGAGTAAGAGCCCATAGTTGACCCTATCCAGATTAGCTTATCAGGGGCCCCATAAATTGACGTTGGGGTAGTAAAAATTAAGGAAGTGATATTTTTGGGGTACAGAGCAATACAATTGTTCTCCCACCATTGAACAGAGTGAGGTTAGATCAGATGTTCAACCTTTGCAAGATGTGCTAGGAGGCCATAACTTGGCCACCAGTACTTACTATGCAAACTAATCTGATTACTCTGACCAACTTGCCAATAAATCTGGTTAGTAATTATGAATCAACTATGTAGCACACCTTTCTAGTGCCAACTCACATTGGCCATTTGTTGATCAAGATTCTCAATTGAACCTTCCCATACTCGTGAATAAAGCATTGACTCTTGAGAATATTTGATTTAGAAATCACTCTCTAATACTGACCAATCGACATAATAACATTAAACTTTTTCAAGTCCGTAAGACCCAAGCCCTCATCTTGTTTGAGTTAGGCTAGCATTTCTTTACTGAAAGAGTTAATTTTTCGTCCATTTGGAAATCACCCACCAGAAATTAGTCATGGCTACTTGGATTTGCTCCAAATATTTGTTCAGAATTCTTGTAGTTGAAAAATGTAAAGTAGGTATCGCTTGTAGTAGACTTATACAAAGTGCATACCTACCTGTTTGCGAGAGAAGTTTGAATTTCCATCTTTGGAGCTTTTGAACCACAGTTTGAGCCAGAGGTTTAAAAATACCATCAGTATAGGCCTTCTTATCAATAAATGTACCCAAGTACTTTCCCAATAAGGGCACTGTTGGAACACCAAAGCTATATTACTCATGAACTTCCGAAACATCCGAGGAGTGTTGGGATTGAAAAAAATTTCTGATTTAGCTTTATTAATAGACAACCCAGAAATGTTACCAAATTTTGATAAAATATCCTAGATAATCTGACAACCATTAGGAGACTCTTGAAAGAAAATGATAAGATCACTGACAAACATCAGATGAGAAATAGAACGTGTCGCACAAGATATTTGATACCTTTAATCTTATTCTAGGATTCAACCTATATGCGTATATAAGAAAGCATATTAACACATAGGATGAATAAATAAGGGGACAAAGGGTCACTTGTTGTTATGACTCAATTTCTTGACCATGACCGATGTTAATATCAATACTTTATTAATAATTATCAGTTTTAATCCATTTCTATCACCTATTACTATTCATTCTTATTTTACAATTACTAGTCATGTTTACTCAATTCCAATTTGTTGCTTTGAAATATTAAAGAACTATGATATAAAAGTGGCACAACTTGGAATATGAACATATTTCATAATTTACAACGACATTACCCAATAGGCACATGCCGGGTTAAACATTATTTACAAGTTTACTACAAGTTTTTCCAAAAGACTATCTAACACCCACCTAGTCTAGAGTCACTTCCATAACAGCCTGTGTTGTTCCTAAGGCAAGGCAATCAAAAATTAGATTAACTTATATCTTATCATAAGTTTAAAAGTATAAGTTAATATAACTAAGCCCTATGATCCTTTTGTTTACCAGTTTTCAAAAAGACAAAAGTTAGCAAAATATATGGTTTAATGGTAGACCACTAAGGGTCAAATCATCCTAAAGCCATCATAAGAAAGACATTGGGTGGCTTTAAAGGTATGATCTCCACCTCATAAAGCACTTCGTAGCCTACTAAATTCAAAATGACATTATAATGGATTCTAATTTCATAGACTCCTAGCAAAATCGTAATAGTAGTGGAAAAAGTGTCAAATGTAATCTCTATGGGATCATTGTTCATTCTTACTTCTTTAGGGAAGGATTAGCATCAATGTTTAGAGAATTTGAAAAAAATAATTCATAAAAGAGTGAGTCCGGGTATTACTGAGATGATTCATACCAAACTTATGAATTTATCCAATAAACAACACATGTATACATCAATACCAAAACCAAGTATTCATTTCTCAAACCTAGTTTCATAAGCAGATTATTAAGTTTCAAATACTAACCTTTGAATGGTATTACATCATAATATTCATAGCTCATTATACTAAATCAAGGTTCTCATGGCCTTAAACTGCCATCCTTAATCATTGCATTGTTCAATCTCATTATATCATATTTCAAATTTCCATAATATAATAATATAAGTAACAACAAAATACATAATAATAAATATAAATCTCCTTATTGCTCTGGTCTAGCCTTATCCCACACAATCCCAGCATTGTCGCTCCATGCTAGCCTTATCCCATTTATCATATTAGATTGCGCAAATTCAGGATTCAGTTCATTTTTTCCATCTTATCTCATCAATCACATCTCAAGTTTTATAAGAACTTTCAAGCATTCTATAGCATCATTCGTATAACAGTCATATCACAAATGTACATTTCAATCACAATCATAATTATATATCTTTTATCATATGATCACATTTCATCCACATTTTTCATTACGACATATGCCATCCTATGTCTTATAGGGAAGTCACCATATTTAAATAATATTTTTACTCATAATAACTATGTCATAATTTCATATTCAATCTCAATCTCAATCATAAGGACTACATTCATTGTTTGCTATCATACTGTCATTTATGGACAGTTATTGAATTTATTGATATTGGTTTATGAATTACTCATATGGGTTTCTTATTTACTTTATTTAACTAGCTAGAATACACACAAGACTAGACTAAAGGCCTGAGAATTATCTAGGAAGGAGAAATGAATTCCTTTAGAAGAGTGAAAATTTCTGGAGGTGCAATTAGAATCGTGAGCAGAATCGAGCTTGAAATTTGAGTAGGATTGTGATCAAAATTGCGAGAATCAGATGAGAGAGATTTGATTCAACTGGAGCAAATTTAGTTCAAATTACGAGTTTGCTCACCAAAAATTGAAAACGTTCGGGAAGTCCAAATTCATATGCGATCAGGATTACGATAGTAGAATTATGAAAGGTTGATTCAAATTGTAAGAAAAACAACTAAAATTTTGATTCAAATCTTAAGGCTTGAAGTCACAATATTGCTTTATAGTTGCGAGTATGATCATGGGTTTAAGGCAAAAACAGTGATTCAGATCATAACTTCTAGAAAACAAAAACTAGTAGAAAAATAGGGGAAAACACATATAAACTCACACCAAGTTATAGGAAACATAACACATTTTGGGAATCTAAACAAGCATAAAACTCAACTTCTCCACTAAGAAAGTAACTATTATAACAACAAGCCCATTCTTACTCAAACATTTTCATACCATTCCAAATATCCATTTCCTTCAACATATACTAATATTCAATAAGCCATAATCATATAATCACATCAAAATTCATGAGAAAAGTAAGAATCACTCACCTTAATAGTTGAAAACAAAAAATCTAGGCAAATCTCACAAAGATCTTCAACACTCTTCAAGAACAAGAAAGAAAAGTGTATTAGTTTCTTAAATTTTTTAAGGATTTCTCTCCTCAATGAATCATATACCATTAGTGTTGATGGTGGAGTTTGGTAAGCCCAAATTCCATCAATCAAAAAAGTTCTTGAAACCCCAAACTGCGATATCATTGATTGTAAAAGAAAGAGCTGAAAAAAAGGAAGAACAAAGAAAAAGATATAAGAGATTTTTAATGTGATTTGACTAAAATCAGTAAGACCCGTACATCCACGGTGGTTATATTTGTTGTGTATAATATGTTTACAGAGATTCTCTGAGTCTTTTGGTAGAGTCTATAGTATTCTCTTGTGTTCTTTCTCTATTTTTTGGCAAAGTTTTTACATATATATTTTTTGTTATTATCCTTACAATGGTTTTTTCCTTATTTATAGAGGCAGAGGGGGTTACAAATGTCATTTGATAAACTATAAAACTACCTTTTACACTGTATCAGAAAATAAATGCTAAGCAACTCACTGTTGATTTTTAGGGTTGATCTATTGGTTAAGAGTATATGCCTTGGGCTATTGACTAAACTTTGATGTTTCATACCCAAAGCTTGAGGTCATTCGTTTAGTGACTTGAGCTCGTGTTAAGTGACCTGTTGGCCATGCTAGTTGGTCTTGTTCCTGGGTTTAATTAAAGTGTACTTTTTGGAATATGGTTAAGTTAGTCTGCTTCGCCTAGTGAGCTGGAGCTCATCTCTAGTGAGTTGGGGCTATCGCTTTGGCCTTGTTCTGTGTCCTAAACTCACGACTGGTGATTTGACACCTTTTTTTGAGTGACCTTAGTTTTTGGATGAATTGGGCCTTATCTGGCTGGACTCGTTTATTGGGTTTTTGTCGGCCCATTTCATAGGATCCCAAAAATATCCATAACATTAGCCCCCAGCTTTTAGTTCATTCTGTGGACTGTGAGTTGAGTTCACTGGTAAAAGTTGATGATCACAATTAGCCATGCTGTCATTTAGACTTTTATTTCATTTCTTTTTGCCTACTCGTACCATCATTACTGCATTAAATGCACACATGTTTCTATAACTGTCATTGTGGCAATGTCTGAGCTTGGTTACTTGTTGGACCATCAGATCGAGGGCAGTTGATTAGTCTTAAAATTGAAAGGCGAGGTTGCCTAGGCTATATAAGGTAAGAGAATCCTCTTTTCCCTCTTACTTTTAAAAACTGACGCCTTGCGTCCCACTTACTTCCCAAGTTCTTGAGTGATCACCACTATCTCTACTCTCCTACTTCATCGAGTTTGCCATTGTTGTCTTTGGATTTAGGTTTCTATGAACTGATCATTCTATTTAGAATCCATTTCACTTCCTTCGATCCTAAAACTTAGCTTGTCTTCTTGATACGGTAAGTCTTCTCAGACTCTAAGCTTTTGCTTTTTATAAGTGCCTTGTTCTATTAGTTTCTGGTATTTTATTGCTTAGTTTAGTAGTGTATGCCTATTTGCTATTAGGGATTCTACGTCATTGGTTCTAGGGCTATAGATTATTAGATTTAGCCTTCTGTTTCCTAGGATTTAGTGACATGATAGGCTTTGTTGGTCGATCCCCCCATGTATTCAGTTGTCTGGGTCTTAGATGTGGTGACCCAAGGCGTGTGTGGCTTACCACATAGGAAACTATTAGTCTTAGCTCTTAGCTATGGCCTGCTTATAGTGACCAAACCATTCCTTCTTGTGTAGATGGCAGCTCATAAATGCTGGAGTCATCAACTAGGGAGTGATGAGGAACTTGATTCTCTAGCTCAGAGTGTGGAGTTGATGCATCCCATAGATGAAGTGACCTCAAGGAGTGGTGTGGTTACAGAGGAGCACGGTGTTTGTCTAGACCCTGTTGAGGGCCAGGAGGTCACTATTAGTTAACAATCTCCAGATTGCTCAGTGTTTAGTTACCATATTTCAACCATTGGCTTTGACGAGCTCCAAGGCATAATTTAAACATTTTAGCTCTCTAATGGATGTTGTGTCATGGCGCCCTCACCTAATAATCATGCAACTTATCCTCCTTTGTGATTCATTGCTATTAGTCCCTAACATCTCAGCACTGGGTTTAGATTCTTGGTGCACCCTTATATTATTAATTTACTAAATAAATTAAAACTTTGCCCATTCCAGCTTTCCCTGAACTTCTACTTCCAGCTCACTTCTTTGGTACTTGTATATTTGAGAAACAATTTCCCATCACTATCAGCCAGGGTTCTTTGTTACCTTCATCGCATTAGGAGCACGGGCTTGGAGGATGGGATTTATTATCTTTTAGTTCAACAGACCGAGCATAAGAAAATTTTGCCATAGGGGGACGCTAAGGGCAAATCTAATGTGGGGAATTACAAAACCCATTAGTTTTATGTCTCCTATCCATCTTTGTGTTACCTTTGTAATTTCAATTTTGTTCTTACTCCTGATGAGTGAGCTAAGAACAAGTAAGTTTGATGAGTTATTATACTTTTTTTTTATTATAAGACAATTTCATTTTGTAGACAGGGCTGGCAAGAAACTGACTCTTGAGGCTGAGGAGGTTGAGATGTTGGAATAGTTAACTACTTTGGATGACCTCAAGAACGATCTTAGATTTGATGAGGAACTCTTGCACTCGCACAAGCTCATTCCGGCTTTAAATATTGAGCTCACTAGGGAGATTGGAGCTTGCCAAATTAAGGAGGTTGGCCCAGTAGACTTTGAAGATTATGAGTACATGATGAAGCTCATCCTCCGGAAGCCACCATCTAACCCTATTGTGGTGACTCCATTGGCTATTGACGTCGCAGGGACTTATGCTGCTGCAAATCTGTCTTCGGACTTGGCGGGGTGCCCTTGTAGGAGCTGACTCCTACCTCACATCCTGAGGTGGTCACAATGGTCGAGGTTGCATCTCCCTTTGAGCCCCCTGCCAAAAAGCAAAAAAAGGACAAAGGGAAGAAAGTTGATACCACCCCAAAACAGGTGGCACTCGAGGTCAAGGCTAAGGAGCAATTTGTCGATCTTGGCCTAAAAATAGAGGAGCATTTCAACTACCTTCTAGAAAATGTTGACATGATCTTAGGGCCTTATAGTAACACTAAAGCATTGGAGTCAAAGGAATTCTCGGGTGAGGGATTGTTGAGCTATGCAGCTCGTTATGGCTTGCTAGTAAGTGAAGTCTTTTTATCCTAGTTCTTCTGCCTTTTTTGTAATCTAACTTGACTATTTGGTTTTTCCAAACTTGCTGACATTAATAAAGCCGAAGAAGGTGCTTCAAGCTCGGGGCAAGGAGAAAGCAAAACTTGAGGACGACCTGGCCGCCATGATAGTTGAGGCATTGGAGTTGAGAGAGAAAGAGAGAGAGAGCTAAAAACATTGAGGTCACCAATAATGAAGTCAAGAAAGCTTTATCTCGTGAGGTGATAGATAGTGAGGTTGTCACATCCAGTCTCAATAAAATAGTTGATGAGCTAACAAAACTAAAAGGCAAACTGGATGTGGCAGTTCAACAGGCTGAGTTGGTAGTGCAGTGAGCTAAGGCTGCTAAGAAGAAGCTTAAGGTGGACAGGGAGGAAGTTGCTCTCAGGAAGGAAGAGGTTACCAAGATCAAGGCAAAGATCACCGTGCTAGTTACAAAAGTAACAGAAAATGCAGAGTCTGAAGCCAATGTCTCTTTCCCATATACTCTGTGGGAGTGATACTCGAAGATGGACTTCTCCTTTTTTAGTAACGATGCTGTTGAGGGTGTTAAACGCTTTGAAGAGATTACGAAGGCCACTTCCTCCAAAAAGAGTGCGAAGTCCACTGTTGCATTTTCTCTTACTAAGGGTGCTATTCAGAGTGAGAGTGGCTTATAGGTCATGGAAGTCACTGGTAATCAAGTGATGGATGACCCACTTGCTCTATATGCCGACCCTTCACCCCATAAAGGCTTAGCTTATGAGGATCTAGCTCTTAGGCTATGATTTTTTGTAATTTCAAATTTCATTCTTGAACTTTGTATTCAATCTTGGACTTTGCAAAAATTTTCCTCGTTGAAAGAGGTTTTGTAATAAATGAATTTTTCATATTTCCTTGCTTTTTTGAGTGTATCACATTGGATGTTTTGTATATCTCAGAAGATAGTATATAGGTTGATATAAATAAATTCTTGCAAATCATAGTTAGATAAATAAAATGTTAAGTTGAATGACTAATCAATCATATTAGTGTTTCTTGGTTGGCAAAAAATTTGAGCACTGGAGTGCTTCAGTTAGTAACGAGTTTGAGCACTAGAGTGCATAAGCACCTAAGCTAGCGTGAGATTGCTTTGGCTAGTAATGAGTTCATTTTAGTGCCTCTATGCCTTAGCTTGAGCATTGGAATGCTTCAACTGGCAATGAGTTTATTTTAGCACCTTCGCACCTCAGCTCGAGCATTGAAATACTTTGGTTGGTAGTGAGTTTATTTTAGTGCTTTCGTGCCTTAGTTCGAGCACCGGAATTCTTTGGTTAGTAACGAGTTTATTTTAATGCCTTCATGCCTCAACTCAAGCACTCAAATGCTTTAGCTGGTAACGAGTTTATTTTAGCACATCTGAGCCTCAGCTTGAGCACTAAAATGCTTTGGCTAGTAATAAGTTTTGTGGCATATATGTCATGTAAGAGTTCACATGCATATGATACCTAGGAGTTAGTCATATGCATGTTAAGTAAGAGGTCGCATGAATGCAAGATAAAGGGTCATAGGTATGTGGCATCAAGTTTTTGCAAATACAATAGGTCGAATGCCCTCTCCGGATTGGTTGGGTGAGAGCCTGCTTCTAGGTTAGTAGGATGAGTGAGCATTTTGCATTCTTAACTCAGGATTTCAGTTCCATTCTATTTAGCATTTTGCCAAAATTTCACACAGTTGTGACAATTTAGGGGAAAAAACTTGGGTGCTTAGCATCATTACATAATCGTATGATTTATACAGCAAGCACTTGATGCTATTTGGAATTCCATGAGGTCATTGTCTTGTGGCTCGTACCACATAATCTTTTGAGTGACCTTTCTTAATCAGATTCTTAATCGCATCTCTAAGTGCCTGGTAATCTAAAGTGTTGTGCCTGACCTCGTTGTGATAGGTACAAAACTTATCTCTATTTTTCCTCAACCTGTTGAGAGTTTTAGGGGTTCAGGCTTTCTGGAATCCTCCTTATTCCTTTCTACTACAAAGATCCTATCTCTGGTATATGATAGGATGTTGTAGCTCTTATGGTGACCTTGATGCTGAGGTTGCTCAATCTTGGCCTTTGTCATAAGTTGGTTATCAAAGTTGTCCTTACAATTTCCATGATTGCTCCTCTTCTTATTCTGGTCGGAGCCGTTCACCTCGTCCTTTTGCTCAGGCTTCTTTGTGCTAAAGGTTTCTTCTCAACTGATTTGTGTGACAGCTCGTTCATAAAACTCGCTTGGGTCACTTACTGGGGATTTGTATATGTTCTTATGCAACTTTTCATCCTTACGAAGTCCCATTGAGATTGTTGTTAAGATACTTTCATTGGATGGATTCTCCACATTGTTGACCTCATGTCTGAATCAAGTGATATAGTCTTTTAGCGATTCATTCTTCCACTAAAAGATTGTTGCTAGATGGCAGGATAGTATGAGTTACCTTCTCAACGCCTTATATTAGCTGATAAATCTTTCCTGGCATTCTTTCCAATTGCGAATGCTATGAGTTGGGAGACTTCTGAAGCATGCTCAAGGTGCATCTCCAAGGTTAGCTAGGAAGCCCTGACATTTAACTAGTGGATTGGTTGTTTAAAGATCCATTTGTACATTAAATGCATCTAAGTGGCTATATGAATCATTATCCCCATTGTATTATAAGATTGTAGGGATTTTAAATTTATGAGGGAGAGGCTGCTTCCCTATCTTGCTTGTGAATAGAGTCTTCTCCTTGTAGTGATCTTGGCTATTATGAGTTCGAAGGTGCTTCTTTAATTATTTTATCCTCTGGAGTAGCTCTACTACCACTAGATCTCATGTCTTGGATCCCTGGCAAGAAGTTTGTTGACTTTTTTTTTTTGACTTTTTTGATCGTGGGAGTAATGACTTAAGGTATGCCTCCGGCTAGACCTAGTTGAGCCTTCCATTCGATGCAAGCTTGCACGTTGCTGGTCGTCACGGTTTTCACAAACTCGGTGAACTTCTGACCTTGTTTATGAGTGGGAGGAGTGAGCTGAATCAGCGTGCTGGGTTTCTCCTTTGGGTGTGGCGATCTTAACCTACTTTTGTGCACCTAGGGTGTGTGCCTACATCAGCACTTTAACCACCTTAGTCAGCTTGTTCACTGTATTCTCTAGTATTTGCTAACATTGGTGCCATGTTTGTATTTCATCAGTCTTAGAAGCAATAACAACAAATTGTTGTTGAGCCGTGGGGGGCAAGTCGAGAACATCTCCAATAGTGGGAACGACAAACATGTTGGCCACAAAAGAACTGGTTCTTGTTCCTGTTCCATATGACCTTCCATTTGGCCAAGTGGAGCATTTGGGTTTCTGGTGGTTCTTCCTTTGTCATGATAGTTAGAGGAAAAATCAATCAGATTGTAGATGAGAGGCCCTCCTTTTAGCGCCAAAATATTGACGATGGAGTTTGATAAGCCCAAATTCCATTAACTGGAAAAGTTTTTGAAATCTTAAACTACGATACCGATTGATTGTAAAAGAAAGAGTTGGAAAAAAAGGAAGAATGAAGAAAAAGGCATAAGAGATTTTTAACATGGTTCGGCTAAAGTCAGTATGAATCCTACGTCCATGGTGGTTATATTTGCAGTGTATAATATGTTTACAGAGATTCTCTCAGTCTTTTGACCGAGTCTATAGTGTTCTCTTGTGTTTACTCTTTAATTTTTGGCAAAGTTTATGTATATATATTTTTGTTATTATCCTTACAATGGTTTTTTTCCCTATTTATAGAGACAAAGGAGGTTATAAATGTAATTTGATAAATTATAAAACTATTTTTTCTACCGCATTAGACAATAAATGCTAGGCAACTCATTGTCGATTTTTAGCAATTGATCTGTCGGTTGTGAGTGTGTACCTCTGGCTGCTGACTAGACTTTGATGTTCCATATCCAAAGCTTGAGGTCGCTCGTTTGGCGGCCTGAGCTCGTGTTGGCCGACTTATTGGCCATGTTAGTTAGTCCTGTTCTCTAGTTTAATTGAAGTGCACTTTTTGGAAGATGGTTGAGTTGGCCTGCTTTGCCCAGTGAGCTGGAGCTCATCTCTAGCGAGCTGCGGCTATCGCCTTGGCCTCGTCTTGAGTCCTAAGCTTGCGGTGAGTGATCTAGTACCTTTGTTAAGCGACCTTAGTTTTTAGATGAACTGGGCTTTTTCTAGTTAGACTCGTTTATTGGCCTTTTGCTGGCCTATTTCACAGGGTCTCAAAAATACCCATAACAATTATATTATAGTTCTATTACATAGGAACTAGCTAAACATAACAGATTCATACTCTAAAAACAAAAAAAAAATCACGTGAGTTTATAGGTTGAACAGTGACGTGAATAATAATTATTGGATTAAAAAATTT
Organism: Saraca asoca; assembly: GCA_026873985.1. Lineage (NCBI taxonomy): Eukaryota > Viridiplantae > Streptophyta > Magnoliopsida > Fabales > Fabaceae > Saraca > Saraca asoca. Next base: position 194 of record JANHAO010015205.1, on the reverse strand, counting down.
GTAACTCAAAATTTACTCAATGAATCAACATAATTTTGGTGCTAAATTAAAGAGGTAGAAGAGAGGAATCAATAGCAAAAGTTTAAGAATTTATCATGAAGAGATGCAAGACTTACTTGAAGAGAGAGAGAGAGAGAGAGAGAGAGAGAGAGAGAGAGAGAGAGAGAGAGAGAGAGAGAGAGAGAGAGAGAGAG
>JANHAO010015204.1:0-14945 GCA_026873985.1 Saraca asoca | reverse complement strand
AACACTTGAAGATTAATGAAGAGGTTTTATTCTTTCATTCTACATTTAATTGTTGGCCATTTATTTCCTATTTTCTCTCTATTTTAATTGTGAAATCTGAATGAAATGGCTTCATGATGTTTAGATTTCAATATGATTGTGGCTTCATGATCTATTATAGAAGAGGATAGGAAAACTAGCAATGCATTGAGCTTTTGATGTGTTTGCTTCTTAGTTGAATCTTGACTACTTAGGATAGTTTCATTAATCATTTCAAAGCTTCTTGTTATGGTTTTCTTCAATTGAATGAACCTTAAGTGACTAAGGATGCATTAATCTCAAGTTAGTTAGTTCCTTTAGCTGGTTGCATGTGTTTGTTGTAGTTTTAGTTTCTGTTTTTGTTAGTTTATGTTAGTTAGTCTCTGCCAAAACCCCCCGTGTGTACATCTCCTAATATCATTGATATTATCCATAAATGATCTTTGGGTTTGACCTAAAGTTGCCTATGCTACAAATAGTTTAGGTATTTTCGGTATTATAAATTTGTAATTCAATCGGCCTCGACATGCACGATCACCCTATAATATGAATAGAAGGTCTTTAATGGCCAAAGAGCCCCTTGAGGGAGAAAAACATTAACGGAGGCCTATTTTTGCAATTCTCAGCCATAAGATTAAGTTTTAAGGTAAATATTTCAATCTCAAGTCCAGATCTGCGTTTTCTGGTCTTTAGTTGTGTATTTTTCTGTAGATAGTAATTTTTATGTGGTTTTGAGTTGCTAAGATAGGGACTAATTATACAAAGGGATTCAATTAGGTGTTTAGGTTGATGAAAACAATCTCTCCTAAAGGTGAGTGAAGATTTTTGCTTTTGACTTTTCCCTTTTATGATAAAAAGTTTATATAATATAAATAGTATGGGTTTCAAATTAGCCCTAAATGTAATTTTTACTGTAAAAATTCTAAATAAATTGTAGGGTTGTTATTTTGAATATGATGTAGTATTTATGAAATGTATGATATTTGTAAATATGATAAGTATTTTTAATTGAGTATGGTAAAATAGTAGTAGGATTGTGATGTGTAAAGGATGAAAGATGTATGTTGTATGCATGGATGTATAAGTTGCATGTGAAAATGTATGCTTAACTATGAATGAAAAGATAAGTCAAAAAAGAATTTCTAAATGAATGTATGTTAAGATGTAAATAGAACCTATGCATTAGATATGCAAATTAGATTATGATGAATTGTACATAATATGATTAAAGACAAATATAGACTTTTCGTTGTATTATAATGCTTGTCATTATTGTAACTGCTTGTGATATGAGGGTTGGAATAACTAGGTGCATCTAGTAGATGACCATATTATATGGAGTTAGGAGGGATATTGATATGATTTAGGGTATACTTTCAACCTATACATCATATGCTACAATATAGTTTCAGCTATGCAACAAAAGCTACAGTATAATTTTGGTTTACACATCATATGCTATAGTATGATTATGGGCCACACAACCTCGGTATTCCTACCTAAATATGTATGTATGTATGTTTAGTCATGTAATATTGAATGATGACTTGATGATTATGATAAATGATTATGATTATGATGGTATGAAAAGTTATAGTTTGAATGATCTTGAATTGGAATATGAAAAATAAGATTTGTTATGGCATGACTTAGTTTTAAGGATACATACGTTTATAAATATAGACATTTTTGTGCTTATCATATGTATAGCCTTACATGTTTTCTACCCATAAGGTCAGGAGTGGAAGTTCTTTCTTGCTAAGTGGTTGTACCCACTCCTCATTGTATCCTTTTAGATCTAGGTGCTTCAATTACCTTTGTTGCATCAAGGCAATAACCTACCTCTTGATTGAAGTAGAAATTTCAGTATGAAGATAGAGATGGTATATGATACTAGAGTACTAGACTTGGTTGAGCTATTTAGCATGTTTTGAATTTCTAGAATTGTAATATCCACCTATGGTTAAACTAATTGGATTCAAACATGGGTCTGAAAGGGTGGCTGATTGATTACGGGCACAGTTTCCAAGGGTGGACCAACTAGTCAAGCAGTTCTTAAAGAGCGATGCAATAATGGGTGTCAGGTTAGAAAAAACTTAATGCATAAAATTTGATGTCTCAGAATCCATGCTTTTGGGCATTGGTTAGAGTTGAAACCCTATCAAAAAGTAGCTTTAGCATAGTTTCCAATCTGAAAACTCGAGTCTATGGTAAAATGATAGATCTAAATGTGTTTATGAATTCTTTTTGTCTTATCTATATAGTTTACATTAAACTTAACTAATTGAATTGTCTACATTAGGATGATTACAACAATGCATCAAGGCTTAGGATGAGAGGCCAAAGTTCATGCTAGAGATAAACTCATAAGTTTTAGGCTTTAAGAATTCCATATGATCAAGTAGGATTCTATCATTGTGGCTCATTTTCATCTAAAATCCATATTTTCAAAACTTACAAAATGCATTTTGTTTGTTGGAAACAGGAAATATGGTTAGAGAATTTAGTCTATCAAAATTAGGCCTAAATTAGTAAGGATGATGAATTACTATAAGACCTGAATAGGCCATGAGATTATGAATTAAACCAGGAATAGACCTAGAAAGTAAGGATTAATGAATTCAAGCTTAGACTAGAATTTATATGGGATCTGTAGATACAAGATATAAGTTTAGGAACTATTTTCTTACTTGATTATGTGAATATTTGTTTGAATGAATGCATGAAGTAGGATATGAAATAGGAAAATAGTGTTGATGTCAAGTTGAGGATATATTTAAAAATCCTAATTTTGCATATGCATAAGAATATAGTGTTTAGATCTTATGAGTTGCAAAGATATCAAAATGAGTAAATTTTACGTTTTCAAATTATTATTTTACAAAGTTTCTAAAGTATTTATTTATTAGAAAATATTTATTAAAAGATTATTATCACATAAATTATCTTACATTATAAGTTTAATTGATTTATTTTATTGTATTATTATTATGATCCATAATAATAGTATAAGTCCGGTATCCTATTTTATTGAATATTTTCAAAAAATTAGAATATACAATGAAATTTGTAGAAATGAAAGTTTTTCACATTTTAGTAATTTATTTTATTATTATCATGAAAGATAATATTCTTTATAATATTTTATTACTTTATTTATAGAAATCTGTGTGCCACTTGTTGTGTACTTTATTTAGATCTCATATGTGAATGTGTCTTAAATACTGTATTGTTGAATCTCATTTCTTTTTTATCTTGAGACCTTATCCATTATCATGTCTGAAGTTTATTTCATTCATTACATTGGGCGATAATTTAAAGTAATTTGGTCTTGCCTAAGTTTACCTATCTTGTAGCATAATAAGAACAAAGTAATAAAGATTATTTTCACTGTGGAAACAGGGAAAGTAGGTTTTGTATTGTTTGGTTAATGTTTAATATTGTTAACCGTACAAGACCCTATGAATAGATGCAACACCCTTAGAAAACAATGACTTAATGAAATACCATTTCAAATTTAATCTAAAAAGTGAATATACTAATTGTGTAAATTTTTTTTTTCTAAAAAGATGGGCAAATAATTACTTTCCTATTTTATATTTTATTTCAAATGGTTCTAGCTTAGGTGTATGGTGACTTAATATGAGATGCAAAGTAGTTTAGTTGCATATCTTTATAGCATCTGGTTTAGTAGCTTAATGAAAGAAGACCAATTTGTAAAAATATTTGACAAGGTTGTTTTTCTTTCAGTGAGGTGGGAGTAGAACGCACCCCTATGTAATACCTAGAATTTACCTCCAGTTATTTATTTCATAATTGATGTAGGGCAATCAACCTTTCATGGTTCTAATTGGGATCCAATCCTGTAATAATGGTCATAGTACCATAAGTATGTAATTATGATAGTACATTGATAATGATCCAATTTTGTTCATTTGAATTTTTTTAAACTCAACGTATCATTTGCATGTTGCTTGACCTATATTATATCTACTTCTATAATGTTGTTTATTAGCTCTGAACTATACTAGAAGATAATTGCACTTATTCTAAGAATAAATGACATTTAAGCTTCAGCAATATAATATAAATATTTCAAAATAAATTATGAAGTCTATCTTGCTATATTTAGCTTTGCATCATTTTGCAATTTGGCATTATGTAATTTGTTGCTCTTCTCCAACATGAACTTTGCCTTGCTATATTTGCAATGTTGCCTTACTATCTTTGGGCATCTACAGAATATAAATTTCAGATTTTTCTCTTCTTTATTGTCAAAGCTGTTAATCTCAATGTTTTAAGTCTGAATCCCAGGTTTTGGATATCATGTCTTCATTCTCTTTCCAAAGTGTTAATTTAAATTTTATCACATGTGACATTAATTTAAGTATAGAGCTATAACAATCATTTGGCAAACAATATTGAGGCCAGATTAAATTTTCTAATTATCTTTATTTTTTTTTCATTTATGTGTGTGAAGTTTGTTTATTTTGATAATTAGTCATTTAAGTCTTCAATTGGTGTTGGTGGATAATAGATAGGGTGTTTGGGTTTTGGTTGATTTTTTGGACATAATTTTTGTTGTTTTTTAGTGTCCATGCTTAATTTTTGCATGTATAAGTGGTAAATCTTCTATTTTTGTTATATAATGCTTAGATGGCATTGACTTGACAAGGGAATGGAGGAGAAAGCCAAGGGAGAAAGACATAAGAGAAGTTATTTGCTCGAAAAAAGCAATTTACATTTTTGTTAATCTTTGTGATCAATGAATGGAAAGAAACAAGGGAATATGTGATGCGACAACCTCTTAATGGTTACCAAGGAAGAAGTTAGAGGCAGAGTTTCAAAAAATGGACCAAGTTATCATGGGATAAAAGTAAATTAAAAAAATAAATATGATTGGTTGAGATGTAAATTAAGTCTTTGGAACAATGTTTTAAAAATCAAAATGGATATTGAATTAGAAATGGTACTTAGTCACAGTTTGATTTGTTTGACCGATTAAACCAATGGGTTGAACTATATAATGTCATAATTAAGAAATTACATATAAAAAATATAATTAATATATAATATAATTTGTAAAAAACTCATAAATATAGTAAATAAAAACCATTGTAAGTTCTATAAGAAGTTAATAATTTATAAAATATTATAGTTGTAAGCCATTTATCTAGTATATTTTTCAAAAACTTATTTTACAATTAAAAAAAATACAAAAAGAACAACCTAATTTGAAGGTAAATTGTAAAAAAATAAAAAAAATTAAGTCAACCAATTTTTTAAGTCTGGCTAGTTCACCAGTTTTGGCTGGTTCATCTAGTTTAGTCCAATTTTGACTGATCTAATCTGGTTTGATCACAAAAATAATTTTATCATTAAATCAAATCATTATACATACCAGTTCTCGATTTGATCGGCCAATTTGGTCCAATTTTGTAAACAATACTTTGGAAGCAATTGAAAAGGAGGAAGATAGATTAGAATAGGATCATGATAAGGGAACAATTAGTGCTAGTGATGAGTGGTGGGATTTAAAGATTTAGTTTAGCTTTTTTTCTTTCTAGTTATTTTCCTTATTTTAGTGCTAAAAAGTTAGATAAATGAGCTTACATAAGTTATCTGTATTTTGTTTTACAGGAAAATAGCAAATTTGAAATACTTAGAGATTAAGGGATTGACCCTTAACTTGAATATAAACAATCAACTTTTTGGATTTTCATTATTGAGAAGAGGGCTTAAGTTTACTCTTATAGGTGAATGCCCTTAAGCACATGTTGAACATGAAATGGATGGAGTATATGTTCTTTCTCCACTTCATGTTGATAATGCTCATGGTCCACCATTAGATTATCTTGATAATGTGGATGAGACATGTAGATGAAGAGATATAGAAAGAATCTAGCCCTACCTTTACCTCTAAAGCTACATAAAATGCATGGAATGAAAGAAGAGGAAGCAAAAGGGTCATAGAAAGTGATGGTTTGGAAAGTGCCAAGAGTGTAAGGCTCGATTCCACTAAAAAGGTAAGAACGACTACAATAATATATGAAAAGCATAACAATATATGGCTAACCATTATAGAGAAATACCTTAACAATGAACTTTTTGAGTCTTATTGATACATCAATGTATAATGTTGCAAATACTTTAGCAAAGATATAAGCTTTGTTCGATTTGGAGCCTAGTATCCCTGAATTTATCTTCGCTTGCATGTTGATTAAAGATCCACAAAAAGGACAATTTTGTTTGGGTTGCTAAATGACAAGGCGATAGTTGAATGGATAAAGTTTACATATGAAAAGTGAAATAAACATTAACTTTGTTCCTAAAAATTATTATAGTTATAATTTTTATGGATGGGAATTATTTAGGTCATTTATAGACATGTAAACTTAGACCATTTAAGTGTGTTTTTCTTTTCTTTCATAGTTTGTGAACTTTGTGATGTCAATTGTGTTTTATGAGATTATAAACTTGACCACTTTTGGTATATTGTGTTATGTTATTGGTAATCTATTATATTATTATGTGTCTTTCATTTCTTATATTTAGATGTACAAGTACTTTGCTTATTTTGAAATAATATTTTGCTTGTTAATTTGTAAGTGTTAGGATTGGGCAAAAAAATTAAACTACAAAAAATTGATTAAATTAAACCAAAATTAAGTAGTTAAAATTTAGACATGGTCTGAAACAAATGGCTTTTTTTTTTTTTTTGAAAAAATCAGTTAATGGTTAAAAATGTTTTTAAAAAATTCTAACCACTTCTAATAGAACTTGCCTAAAGTATTTTCCTATTGTCAAATAAAGGTAATTTTTATTGAAAGTCTACTCACTCTTTTGAGTGTGATGTGATGTCTTAAGAACATAAATTTAAACTAGAAAAGACTCTAAAATATGCTAAATCAAATGACTATTTTTTTACGTAAACTTTCATAACCATGAGTGATCATAATAGTATATCAATTCTATGATATGCTCACTAATTCCACCAATTCCATCCTAAAAATAGCTTTATCCATCAACGAGGGATAATATCCTTTTCAACTTTCTCAAACTTTACAAACTTATTAACTAAAAAATCCATAATCACTTTGGCATTTGGAGAGTTAGCAATGCCTTTCATGATGGTCTTCTCCTTAGTATACATTATAACCACCAAGTACACTCTATTAAAGCGTGTCAACTTTCCATGAAGAGCCCTTATGCAATAGTAGAGTCATCATCTATTTTTGGCTCTCCCTCTTTCCATGCCAAATATGAAATTTAGTGATTGCTAGATATGATATTAGTAATTTAACCCAAATATCTTCCACTAGCTCAGTCTTCATAATTGGTTCCATTTACCATCTTCATGGTAATCAATTGTATAGATAACAAAAGATTGAGGAAATAACAATTTATGAAATTTATCATAAATTTTCAAAATTGCATGATATTTCCTTAATAATTATGCAATTACAAATAGTATTATATTATGAAACTCAACACAATAGGGCATTTAAGGCTTTATAATATAATACAAAGATTGAATGCTACATTCCTAAAACTTAACAATAATAGAATACTTAAAATTTTAAGAATATAACAAATAATCCTAATACTCATATTATCACTAACAAACTATGTTAATAATATTACACCGATAGGGCATATATATTACTAATATAGTACTCTCCTTGATATAATTTCAAAATTTAATTTTAGCAAAATTTTATGTAACTGGTCCCATAATAGTGAGTACATAATTCCATAAAATTTTATAGCATAATATAAGCAAAATTAATTATTACATAATTCTACAAATTATACATAACAATCCAAAAAATATTTAAATGTGCAAAAAAATCAAATCAATCTACAAAAATTACATATAGTAGTATAATATATAAGAATCATACAATAAATTTTTGACGTCCAAAAAACATGAAATTAATGCTCAAATAAATAGGATAATAATTACATAAAATATTTTTATTTTAAAAAAATTATAGATAGTAGTCCAATATGTAGCAAACACATAAGAAAATTTTCAGGCCTAATTAACACTATATAATTACTTAAATAAATTGGATAAAAAATATAAAATATTATTATTTTAAAAAATCTAAAAAAATTATCACAAAATAGAGCTCGGAGAGTAGAGCATAGTAGTATAATTTTTATCATCATCTGCCACCTCTATGGTGGCATATGGCCCTAGCAACACTGGTCTAAGTAGCCAATTATATAATCAGATCTAGCCTGATTTGCAAACTCCTTCAATTTAGTAATTTTTTTTTATAAAATTCTTGCATAGGTTTCTTTACCCATATCATTCTTCAACAAAGTCATCCATTAATTTTAGAAAGTTTGCACTTGTTTGTGCAATTGGAAAGACTAAAACTAAATCCAGTTTTCAAAAAAATTTCTTTCAAAAAATTTGAAAATTGATACCATAAAGCTTTGGGTTTTGGGTTTTCTAGAATTGATTGAGGGTTTTTGTCCACCTCATCATTTTATTAATTAAAATGCAATCAGTTTGAATGAATACCATGGAATTAGATCGAATTTAGAGGAAAAAAAAAACCTCTTCTTGAATGTATATTAAGAAATTTCAAAACTGAGTAGCTTTCCAATAGTATTTATTCAAAATATTTTGTGCCTTTTACATGTCACTTCAAAGTATTGTATGCCTTTTACATATTATAGACTTTTGAGATGTAATAATAAATTAAATTGAAAAAATTCTTCTAAATTTGATGAATTTATAAATAGAATTTTTCCTGAAAAAAATTTTAGTTGCATCAATTTATGATTTCACCTTAAGAAGGTTTATAAGAGAAAATTTGTAACCAATTTGGAAATATATAAAGTCAAAATTATAAATAAATAAATCTCACATTCTCATATACATAATAATTTTATATCATAAATTATGGATTACATAAAATGAAAAAAAAATAAATCTTCACAAATTTAAGCTTTTGTAGCATGAAAGGAAAATTTTGGCTATAATACCAATTGATGAAATAATATAATAAATTGAGATAGTAAAATTAACAGATCTATTAAATTATGTTACAATACATCAAATTTGCACATATAAATTTAATTAGTGATAATGAAATCATACTTGACATTACATGAGAATCCATAATTGTAAAGCACTCCTTAATGGGTTCGCTCCTTATAACTCTAAAAGAGAAAAAGAGAAAAAATATATCTAAAGTCTCATTAACTCTATTAGAGTATAAGTAGGGACTTGCCTTATTATAATTCTACTGAGCCAACCGACTCATCATCATTGGCCCAATGACGATGCTCACACCTTTAAAGTCTATCAATGGTCTAGATGTCACTACAGATCCAATAATTAGATTACGTAATTAATTGACTCATAATAATTTATTTATTATGACATTCATTCAATTTAATATATACAATTTATTCAACTATGGTAGTTTACAGATAAAAATTTCATCATTAAAATTATGGAAAGAAGACGTTGTACCAATCCTGTCAAAGTAGGGTGATAAGTGACCTACTGCAATTGTTAATAGAAATATATTCTAAAGTTATTGATAAGTCTAATCAGATTTGAGAGGCAACGAATTAGCTAGCCTTTGAATGTTAGGGAATCTTCCTAAGAGTGATTGTCTATCTAATAGGATTACTAGTGTCAAAGGGAAATTTGATCCCATGAAAATGGGGAATGACAAAATCTTATTTAAACCCTCACAAGATCTTTTGTTCAAATTCATTTGTGCTCAAAATAAAATACTTCTAGTTTACCCATTTGGTATCTATCTTATTTTCACAAAGTTCATGATTAGATAATACAAAACCTCTTTCCCCTCTTTCTTTGGATGCCTCCTTTTTACATATATTATTTGATTATTGTGATACCTTGGATCATCTTGTCTCCAAAAATAAAAGTTTACATTCTTGTGTTTATTATTGATGTTCTTCTTGTTGTAACAGGGGAACAACGACTTTATGATAGTTCTTCATGTTAACCAATGAAGTAGAATCTAGATGTTGGAGGAGGTTTTCTTTTTCATGATATTAATGCTTGATTTGTATAGGTAATCCCTTCAATAAATCAATTTAACCAAACTTATTTATGTTAAGTCTAATAGATTTATAGGAATTCTATTTATCTTTCCACCATCTCTCATTAAATGAGTCCACGGTAATAAAGAGAAGAGTAAAATCCTTTATCCTTTACGTGGAAACAAACACAGAGTAATTTAAAAGAGAGAAGAAGCAAAACCTCATCATTCTTTATATCCAAAGACTAACGTAGATATAATTTTTTCCTTTTTACTAAGAGTAATAATAGAAGGAAAAATAGCAATTACTCACTTTTTCATGCTCTAGATATAATATGATCTAAAATAAATTTAGATCATTGGTTTAATTCACATTATGTTATATTTGAAATAAATTTAAATAATATAAAATAAAATAAATAATGTTAAGAGGATAATAAAGATTAAGTGGCCTTTTCCATCTCTCACAATATATTCTAAAGTTATTAAATAATTTATTGAATAATATTATTATTAAATTGATTTGCTTGTTGAATACAAACTCCTGTTGGCCCTAACATAAACAAATGTCCATTTGAAACAATCCTACAAGCTCCCTAGAGCCTTCTCAATGATTTCTTCAATAAATGTGAAGAACATCTAATAGTGGAGCAACTTTTTATGGAGAACTAGGTGCGGGAAAGCCTACATCAATACCACATCCCATACTAAAATCTTTGAAATTGGGTTCAAGAGTCTCATCTAATCTCCGTCTTTTGCGGTCACTAGAGAGTCCCTCATCGGAGACCTTTTCCTCTCGAGATTTCTCCTCTTTTTAAATATGCGATAGACAACCCATTGTCCCATTGCAATCTACATCTGAATTAAAAAGTCAAATACTGAATCAATAATACAAAATGGAAACAAAAACAGGATTCAACTTGACATCACAACCGCTTTAATTAGATGTTTCAATTTTCATCAGGATATTATTACTTTAATGCCGCTTAATTTTGATCAACGATCACTATTACATGTTTTAATAATGATTCATAACTATAGTTTGGCAGTAATATCGCTGTTGCATTTAATTCTTAAGTTCTTATCACATAATAACTATATTTTTGCTTGTAATACGTTGTTGCATTTAGTTCGTACAATCATAACTTTTTGCAATCTTATATCGTAATAATCATATTTTTATGTAAATTGATATCATTGAAATGTAGTTGCAAATTGAAATATAAAACTATGGAGTGTTGTGTGTCATAATTGAAATGGGTAGGGAGCTTTGGCAGTGCCAATAAGGCAACATTCATGCATGATCCATTTTGTGTTGATGCCTTAGTGTCACAAGTTAATCTTGTAAACTGTTTGAGGGCATAAACATATTTGGTTTGACGTGAAACTTTGTCAAAAAATCAAGTATTGTGTAGAGCTCTTGTGGTTCAAATTTGGCAACAATCCAACTTGTGTACTATTTTTATAATTTTTTCCCGTTTTAGGAGTATTTCTATGATTTTGATGGGGTTCACTTGTCTAGTGCGAGTCGAAAAGTACATGACCACATTTCTTATATTTTTATTTTTGTGTCCATATAAAATGGCACAAAATTTCAAACTAGAGTGATGAGATAAGGCTTTATGTCAATTCACGAAAAATATGTCTATTTATCTCATTTGACCTTTGGCTCAAAATGGTCTTTGGGTAGGGGGAATATCAGTAGCTTGTCTGGGGGCACCTTGGGACCTTGTTGGGTGTTTATTTGGGGCTTGTTGGTACTTTGTCTAGGGATCTAAAGGAGTGTGTTGGCTTGAAGCCTCCTCTATATACTCTAATTTATGTAACGAGTCATATACCAATAAAATGGAGTTATCCCTCTCATTATTCGATTATCCTTTTATTTTTGCCCATTATGCACTAGAGGCTACTTATGTTGGATGTTCTTGAGGTTCAGTTGTTTGGTTCCTTTGGTTTACTTGCTTATATTTCCTTTAGACATGTTGTGCATATTCTGCAATACCCCGAATATTTATCCAGGTGTGGCTTAATTTGTCAGAAGGTTGGCATGTCGGCTAAGAGTGGCAGCATACGCTGCATGGTTTTAGCTACCGGCCCGTAACATTTCGTATCAGAACTTGGTTGTTAGAGTGTAGATTGGACAGTCACATGAACTTGGGTTCACACTAAGCGCTAGTCTTGATAAGCACCCAAGTTCTCACCAAGCACTTAAAGGAGCAAGCAAGGAGAATAGGTAGGCAAGAAGACATGATAAGCAATGTGAATTAGCTTGAGAGTCGAATGGTGGGAGTGAGTTCTCATCATATCAAGGTGAAAAATTGGATTAGATTTGGCTTGTCCAAGCTTATAAAGGTTGTAAAAGGAGTAAATATTTCTCAAATTCATGAAAGGATGCTATCACAGACTTGGTCAAGAGGATAGCAAGAGATTAGAGTAAATCTTGGGCAAAGGTGTGAGAATGTTGCAACTAAAGGAATGTTATTGGTGTATCGAGTGCATGTATGTTTAGAAGTCAGTAGACTTGTTGTATAATAGGGATGTTGGTTAAGCACTCATTCCTATAAGCATTCAAGGGAATGCAAACCACTCAAGAATGAGTGAATTGATAACCTATCTAACGGGAGGAGCCCTGGAAGAAGCCTTAGTCTTACGAGAGGTTTTGGCCATGTGTAGAAGGACAAGTTAACAATTGGTTGAGCTAAAGGGTGAAGCCTTGGTGGTGCAAGAATGTATGGCCACACTATAACCAGAAGGCTAAAACATTCAGAAGGATATGAGAATTGATGGCTTATCGAGTGGGATGAAGCCTTAAGAGAAGCCCTGGTCTTGTGCAGAAAGCTGAACCACATCCATGAGGGACATATGAGCTATCAGTGGAGCCTAGAGGACAAAAGCCAAAGTCATTCTAGAAAGCATGGCCACAATAGGTAGTTGACATATCCTTTGGGATGACACATCTCTTCTAATGTATTGAGTGGACTAATCTTATTAGAGGAGTCTAAAATCATGTCAAAGGGCTGAAATATCTAGAGGGATGCAAAGTGGGCAAATTCAGTGGAAGGAGTCCAAGATTATTTTGAAGGGCATAATCACATTTGAGTTGAGGTGACCTAAAGAGATAATTTAAGATGCTAGGGAGCTAACACATTATAGTTGTAAGACAAACTTTGTGGCAATGATCTTGGAGCTCACAATTGTTGGTGTACAAGCATGTGGTGCTCGAGTTACAATGATAAACTACTCTAAGCTCAACCTTTTATTTGAGCAAAAGTGGGGGAGCCATTAGATGATGTGTTTGAAGTGGGTTGTGGTGGCCTAAACATCAGAAGATGTTAAATGAGAGGTGCTAGAGGGCACCAGTTTTCACAAGAGTGGCAGTAAGGGCCGTGATACAAGAGTGTATCAACTTTGAAATACTAGCTCTAAAGAGTGCAAATTTAGGGGAGGGCATGAAAACTATGGTGTTAGATAAGTATCAACTATGAAAGGGTTGTGATGATGAGTCCCCAGAAGGTATCAACTTAAAGAGGGTTAGAGGATCCTATCAAAGGTTGTAGTAAAGTGTGAGGGATTGTCAAACCAACACAAGCAACCTTGGAACCAAGGATCAGTCTTGTGTCTCATATCGGTGTATAGGACATTAGATGTGGGGCATCTCTGGTAGTAGAGAGCCCTGAACAATAAGCATGTGCACAAGCTACAGAAGTAGCAAACTGAGAGCTACAGAGGTAGAGAGTCAAATCGAAAGCTGCAAGGGTAGTGAGCATTCAAGTTGCAGAGGTAGCAAAACTCTCGAATTTCGGAGGAAACTCATTCAAGTTTATAGAGGCAACATTATTTTTGATGGAGCTAGTTTAAGGAGACAAGCTAAAAGGAAGAAATGAAGTAATAATATTACAAAACTATCTTTTACTATTCACATTTTTTTTATTTACTCTATGTTGATAAATTGCTAAATACATTTATTTTTATAAGTTTTTTAAAACTATTAAATTGTGAATAAAATACTCCATTATTTATAACATATTTGAATTTTATAAGTCTGAGTCAAGCCATTTGTGAGTTTACTTTGAGTCAAACTTAAGCTAAATAAGTTGGCTCAAATTGAACTTAAGTTGAGCCATGAGTTGAGAAAATCTAAAGCAAATCAAGTTTGAACTAAATCAACTCAATTCATTGTCAATCCTACCTTGACCTAGCAAGTATTTGCAATTTTAGCATATTTATAAAATTTTTAAAATTCTAAAGAAATTAAATTAAAATTTTTAAAATAATCTTCCTCGTGGACAATTAATATTGAAACTATGATATGTTTTATATTATAAGTCATTAAAAGAGATAATTAATTTTGATTTTTTGTCGGGTAACAAGTTATTTTAGTAATAAATTGTGTTATTACTGATTAAGAAATTATTAAACAATTTTTTTTTACATAATAGAAACTTTTACTAATGCTAATTTTTTTTAATAATATAATGCTTTATATTTATAAGGAAACATACTAGAGTTAGATCTAAATTAAAATTTTTGTTAATTATATTTTAATTGTTTGACTTTAGTCAATACTCATTTTTTATCATAAATTATTCAGTATATCTAATATTATTTGTTTTAAATTTTATGATACTTTATTTTCACTATCTCAACTATTGAAGCTTTAAATATGGCTTAAGAATCTTTTCAAGATTCAATTTTGTGAAAAGAACTTTTGGGTTTTATACTATCTTTTGTAATATCTCTGCTACTATACATTTCTCTCATAATAATAGGAGTTTTTGTATACACTAAACTTCTGAAGGTCATCAGATTATAAGTGTCTATATGTAGGAAATCATTACTCCTTCAAGTAAGTTTTCTACATTGTTGAGATGCTTATGAATCCATTTTGGA
>JANHAO010015203.1:0-14940 GCA_026873985.1 Saraca asoca | reverse complement strand
GATTGTATACTGCGTCTCCAACGAGACAGGGGCAAGATCCAAAGTTATTTTCGCTATATAAATTGTCTACCACGTTTTTATACTGTCTGTGTGGGACCTGACAAATAGTGGTAGTACTAATGAGTGATGGTCAGTAACGGAAAGTGATGATAAATAATGGTTAATGGTGGTATGGTGATAGGTGATTGTTAATGGTAGAAAACAGTGGTCAATAGTGATAAGCAATGGTCGATGGTAATAATAATGGTGGTGACAATGATTAGTAATTGTAAGTGGTGGTAAACAATGGTTAATATTAATAGTGATGTTAGATAATAGTCAATGATGATAAGTAGTTATCAATAGTAGTAAGTATTGGATGATAATTAATGACAAAAGATAGTAGTGAAAGTTTTATATTGTGAAAGATGGATAAAAGATATAAATATTTTTTTTTTTGGTCGATAATATAATATGAAAATTTAAGTGGAGGAGGAGTTTCAAATTGGGTAGTTCATTAAGGCTAAGTAATGATAATAAATTTCAATATATATGAACTAAATACTTAGTTAGGAATTTTATTTTTTTAATGCATTTCTGGCTCTTGAAATCTCCCAATCAAACACCTGCTCAGATAGAAAAAAAAAATGGGAAATTTAAATGCTTTCCAGATTTAGAAGACAAAAAATGTAAGTTAACGTCTTGTTTATCACTTCTATCTTTTTATCATTCCACAAAAAATTAAATTTGTAAATTTTATGCAGTTTAACTTTGTGATATTTTCGCCAAAAAGATTGAAAGATGACTTCTTGTCTTATGCCGACAGAAAAATGCCGTGTTAGGGTGCCCTGACAAGCAAATTTATTTTAATTTTTGTTTGATAATTTAGGGGTCAATTTTCCTTTTTAAGGGAAGACAAATGATGGTGCATTTTAACAGATTCTTTTGGTAATTTTATGCACAAGTTCACAAACTCCCAAAAACCAAATAACAGTGACATCCTGTAAACAAACAAAATCGACTTCACTGCTCAGGACATGGTCTCCTATTTTCTGATTTTCCCTCATTAAAAATTTGAATATAAAGCCAACTTTTTGCTGTTCTTTTTTCTTAATTTTTTTAAGGATATTTATTAAATTAACCTCGTTTTGGAGGGAGCAACAAGAAGAGCTTTGTCCAAAGCCTGCTGCTCTTCCATGGCCGGCATGTGACCTCTGCTTTGTTGATACCAGACTACCAGTCTTTCCGTTTTTCTCTCTCTACGTTGTTGGAGCTCACATTCTCTCTCCTCTCAAGTTTCCATAGATGTCTGCACTAAGTTATGGTCGCTCTCAGAGAGCTTCTTCCACTGTCTCGCCGTTCCGGTTGCGGAGGTCGTCGGCTCCACCTCCGCCGATGATGAAACCCGCCGGCAGGCCAGTTACTCCGTCGTCTTCCACTTCGTCACGGCCTTCTCCCAAATTGTCTGTCTCTCCGTTGACCCCAACCAGCCCCAGTACGTCAACTCAGACCCTTGACCGGTCTGACGTTAGCAAGGCCAAGGAGAATGTCACAGTCACGGTCCGGTTTCGACCCCTCAGGTGCTTTACAATCTTGTTTTTTCTTTGCTTGGATTGTGTTATGTGAATTCATGGTGCGGTTCGTGCTTGTTAATTACTTGAATGAGGTTGTTGTGTTCCTTCAAGTGACAGTGTGTCTTTGTTTTTAATTTCTTATTTGGGTTTGAGCAGTGCCAGAGAGCTTAATAAAGGGGATGAAATAGCTTGGTACGCAGATGGGGACCATATAGTGAGAAATGAGTTCAATCCGTCCCTTGCATACGGGTTTGGTAAGTTGGCAACTTGATTTTATCTCCATAGCCTATTGTTAATAACACATACTGGTCCAATTCATTTTATTGAGGAGGTTTGCAGTTTGTGGAATGATGTCCTGATTATATCGCATACATATAAGACACTTCGTATTGGAATTGATTCTGGTTGAATTTGTAGTTTTGTACTTTCTTGTTCTCTGATAGTTGTTATTTTTTATATTTCACGAGTCACAGATAAGGTGTTTGGCCCTGCAACAACAACTCGGCATGTTTATGATGTTGCCGCTCAGCATGTTGTCAGTGGTGCCATGGAAGGGATTAATGGTAATGTTTTTGCTATTAATTCAACTTAGGTATATTAAGTACTGTTTTTGAATGAGTGCAAGGAGTTTGAATCATTGATAAAACGTGGAATTGAGTAAGTTGATATCCCCTTGAAATTTGAGTTCTAAGTTTTTGTACCCATCTTGTTGATTGGTTGACAGTTGCTTTATTTATCTGCAGGTACTGTATTTGCTTATGGTGTTACTAGCAGTGGAAAGACTCATACCATGCATGTAAGCTAGTCTAATTATCTTATTCATGTTGCCTCATGTCTGGTACTAAACCAAGTCATCCAATCTGAATTTATAACATGTATATGAAGGGAAAACAAAGCACGGAGAAATGATAATATTTTAAGAAATGTATAGAAAGTCATGAGAAGAATCTATCCTTATGGGAAATGAAACATATAAAGTGATTCAGAAAGTAAAAGTCACATACCATACTCAAAGAAGCCAGATTATAGAACAATTTAGTAATAAATTTTTAACTCTGTTTTAACATCTCCTTTACAAATGTAAACTCTTGAGCTTGACCAAGTTTTCTTCCAGTGAATGTATATAGTGTGAAGCTGTTGTATCAGCAAAAAAATAAAAGTATTAAAATGAGAATCTTTCCCTTTTCGTGATGATCATTGTGTATGTCAATGTTGATTCTCTATTTTATCTGAACTTTTTTGGCATCTGATTGCTGACTAGCTGGACATCCTCACGAAATCTAATTTAAATTTCTGATTCAAGACCTATATACTTTTTGATTTTGTTATATATTTTTCTAGGGGGAGCAAAAATCACCTGGAATCATTCCTCTTGCAGTGAAGGATGTCTTTAGTATCATACAGGAGGTACAGATTTCATTTTTCTTTTTTTCCAGTTAGCTATAAATCTTATCATTTCCTCGACTAATCGTGTTTGCCTATTTCAGACGCCAAACCGGGAATTCCTACTACGTGTCTCTTATCTCGAGATTTACAATGAGGTCAGCTCATCTTTGTGAAACTCATTATACCTATTTTGGGGATCATTTTATAAAGAGAATGATGATATGGCTAGCTCCTTTCTTGCTTCACGTAAGATTAAGTTGGATGAGGGATAACAATTGGCTTAAGCTGGATAAGTTATAGCCTTTGGATATTAATAGGGAAGTGTGTTCAATGTGAAGGTGAAAATTAATTAGTATCAAATGACTGCAAATGGTACAAGATGGCCCTTTATGTCAAGCTATGAGTTCTCGTGCAATGGTGGTATGGCAGAGAAATCTGCACTAGTGGAGAGGCAAAAAAATAGGTTAAAGTGATTTTCATATTGACAAATAAAGAAAAAGAGTGTTGTCAGAGATTTAACCATCAATATGATCCAAAGTAATCCATGGGAGTATCTTGGAACATGAGGGAAAAGCATGACCTTAAAAATTATTTGTGCTCTGAATATCCCTTGGGCAATGTTATTTCCTACATGTCTTGCACATATGGCCTTCAATCTTAATTAAAGATTAATTTGCTCCAAAATATTCCCTTTATCCTTGGTGACTATGGCTAGAAGAATTGCAAATTTCATGGACTTACTTGAAACACTCTGTTTTATTTGCCCCATTGTTAACAATTGTTAATGTAAATAATGCATAATTGCTTGTATCTATCCCTGAAAATATGTATTTTTATCTTGTTGGGTGTCTTGTTTTGTAGGTCATCAACGATTTGTTGGATCCAATTGGGCAGAACCTCAGAATACGAGAGGATGCTCAGGTGTCCATTTTATATTCTTCATTTCGTCAGCAAACTTTCTGCCTCATGGATCTTTCCTTGTCTTTTCTTTTAGTCAAGCACATTCTGTTCGCTCCCTCTTTTCTCATTTGTAAAATTTTTACTTGCAAAAGAGGTGATTCTAACAAAGTCAATCTATCTTCAACAAGTTATACATTGGTGGTGGTGTTTACTGTTTCTTCAGTTAATCATCATGACCATAAGTACTATTTTCAGTGCTTCAAATATATTGCTATTGTTCCTAACAGTAAATAGAAGTTGCATTTTCTTATGTTTTCATTTTTCACACATGTCTGTAGTTTCAGCTTCTGGTAAGTTGCTTAAGGAAGGCTTGATAATTCAGTTATTTGAATCTTATGATGAGAATATGTTAACAGGGGACTTATGTGGAAGGGATCAAAGAAGAAGTTGTGTTGTCCCCTGCTCATGCCCTTTCCTTGATTGCTGCAGGAGAAGGTATAAAAATTTTGTTGGTGGTTGTCTTTTTCTTGCTGTCATTTTGTACCATCAGCCCCATTTTAAGTTTAGATTACTTTTGAAATGTGTTTCCTTGATGTTCTCATCGAAGTAAAGCAATCTTTTGGTATTGTCCCACAGATACTTTTATGATACTTTAAGAGTTAATGTTCTAATCTTTGTTGTGGTCTTACAACGTTATGTTAGATGCTTGTTGTCGCTTCCCTCCAATTCATACATTTTGATGTTTTCTTTCTGAAACAATGCAGAGCATAGACATGTGGGTTCTAATAATTTCAATTTAGTTAGCAGTCGAAGCCACACAATATTCACCTTGGTATGCTTTGTTGATTTCATATGCTAAAAATTTGAGTTCAAGCATCTCGCTCCTTTATTATACTAAAAAAAGGGTTCAATGTTTTGGGTTCTTAAAATGTGTTGTTTAACATTTGAGATATTTTCTAATAATTTTTATATGTAAATGAAAGTCCCAGATTTTTTTCTAATGACTTTTGGTCGTTTTCATTTCTTCATCTGGCCTATTCTGCATTACTAAGCACACTGTTTCTAGCAGACAATTGAAAGCAGTCCACATGGGGAAAATATAGGGGAAGAAGATGTGACACTGTCCCATTTGGTAATAATCCTTTATAAAAATAAGATTTCTCCATCATTACTATACTATGTCTCTCCCATGAATGCCTCTAATATTCTGTTTACAAGTTTTAAGCGCTTTGAAATTTTCCCCCTTTCCAGCACTTAATTGATCTTGCAGGATCTGAAAGTTCTAAAACTGAAACAACTGGGTTGAGGAGGAAAGAGGGTTCATATATTAATAAAAGCTTGCTGACTCTTGGAACGGTAATGATATGCTACTTTTTTGCTTGTCTTGAATATTTTCTGGCCTTTTTTTTTCTCACTAATCCAATTATGGTTGGATACCTATTTTGAACCTTCCTTTTTCAATATGTATTAATATTAGTTTTCAGGTATTTTTTTTAATGATGCTTACAGCATTTCTCATGTGTGTGTGTGTCTTGGTTTTGTTGCTTATTAGGATGTGTATGATGAGTCATACGAAGTTTGTTTCCTCATCAGTAGCAACCAATATCCTTTAAAATAATTGGGTCTCGAGTTTCAGGTTTTTGTTCCGCCCATAAATCCTCGTATAGTCTATAAAGATATTACTCATTGTGGATGACTTTTTGATACCAAATGTCCAACAATCTTTTAGAACCCTATGAAGTCTAATGTTATTTGGCCCTTGCTCAGGTCTTGTTTGAATTTTGTCATTATGCTATGATGTCAGTAGTCAGATTGTAATTTTCTTTGGGTGTATGATTTTCTTAATCTTATGTTCCCGGTAAATTGTATTTCTACATTGCAGGTGATCTCTAAATTAACAGATGGGAAGGCGACTCATATTCCTTATCGAGATTCAAAGCTCACTCGGTTATTGCAATCATCTCTTAGTGGCCATGGGCGGATTTCGGTTAGTAAAATTTGATACTTTATATTATCATGTTATTTTTAAATGCAATTTCTCCTCAAACTCTGCTCGTTTCATAATCATAAACTATTGTGGTTAAATGATGTTGGAAATGACCTAATATGCTTTGGTTGTTGTAGCTCATCTGCACTGTTACTCCTGCCTCTAGTAGTAGTGAAGAGACGCACAACACATTGAAATTTGCACACCGAAGTAAGCATGTTGAGATCAAGGCTTCTCAGAACAAGGTGAATTTATGAGAGAGTGATTAACAAGATATTATCATGCCACCCTGACTTCATACTGTAAACTTTCAGCTGATTTTTCTTGTCTTAGATCATGGATGAGAAGTCTCTGATAAAAAAGTATCAGAGGGAAATTTCTGATTTAAAGCAGGAGCTTCAGCAGTTGAAGCTTGGCATGATGGAGAATCCCAATAAGGCTGTCTCTTCGCAAGAAGATCTTGTTAATTTGAAGCTTCAGGTTTGTGCTGTAGCATCATAGGCAACTATCACAAGTTGCTTAAAAAGTGAGTTTTTATTATCTCACTAGGCAAGAGCAAAATCCATGCACTTGGTGAGCAAGTTTTGAATATGCCAGAATAATTGCTTTACCTTGAATTCCAGCTCACCTCCTGCTGGGAAACTAATGGTTTCTAAGCTCATTGCATAATGAGGCTGTAGTTTTGGTTGGTCTTGCTGTTTTACATGCTCCTAATAAAAACTATTGTGGCATGAAAGCTGGAAGCTGGCCAGTTCAAATTGCAGTCCAGATTGGAAGAAGAGGAACAAGCCAAAGCAGCATTGATGGGTAGAATTCAGCGATTGACCAAACTAATCTTAGTTTCCACAAAAAATGCAATGTCATCAAGCATTCCTGAAAGGCCTGGCCACAGGTGGAGGCATTCTTTTGGAGAAGATGAGGTGGGTGTTATCGATGTTACATAAGTTTGTGCAGCAGACAATTAGCTGCCCTGTATATTCGATGTCCTGAATTTGCAATGTGGATTTCCATATACTTTTTGTTATAACTTGCGAGTCATAAAATCATAAAAAATTCTTTCTCATAAAACACATTTTGTCCTGCTGTTGGTGCAGCTAGCATATCTGCCAGATAGAAGACGTGATCACTTGGTAGATGATGATGCTGGAAGCTGTGCTTCAGAGCTTTCAGTGGAAGGAAGGGATGATGTTACCAATTTAGATGAGTTGGTGAAGGATTATAAAAGGAACAAAAGGCGTGGAATGCTCGGTTGGTTCAAGATGAGAGTGAGTTATTCTATAAATTTGGATCTATGAATTTATAATTTATCGTGTTTGTACCTTTTCTAGATGTTAGTCATCTAAAAGTAGAAGCAAAGAAAATTCCTAAATTTAAAATGATTTAACTAGTAAATCCTAAATTTTCCATACTTAGTCACATTGAAAATTGACTTCATCCCTTTTATACTGGATATTAATGTGAGGCAAAATTAGCAATTTATTGTTATCCTGCCAACCAAATGTGTATACTTCATTTGCAGAAACCTGATAATCTGGTTGGATTATCACCAATTGGTGATGGTGAGAGCCCTGCAAATGGGTCACCTGCATCATCTTCAAAATCAACACCAAACAAACCTCCACATTATGACATGAAAGACTCACGCAGGAATTCAATCAGCAAAAGGGATAATGCTTCTGCTCTGAAGTCCTTCCCTGTAAGAAACCAAGCAGGTGACTTGTTCAGTGCAGCTGTTGGAGGTCGTCAACTTCCTCCGGTAAGATCTCAAACACTTGTGAACAATGTGGCAGGAAAGAAAATATGAATTTCTTGAAATGGGTCAGTTTACAAGCATAAATTTACTGACGGCTATCTGGCAGACTGGGACCACAATTACAGATCAAATGGATCTTCTTCGTGAACAAGTAAAGATGTTAGCTGGAGAAGTGGCATTATGTATTAGTTCTCTGAAAAGGCTGTCCGAACAAGCAGCTAACAACTCTGAAGATTTGCAATTACATGTGAGCTACTACTTTAGATTGTCAGGTGGAGAACAAGTTACTATTTCATACTAAAATTGAGTGGTTATTTTGGTTGTCATGACAGGAGCACATGCAGAAGTTGAAGGATGAAATTAGCCAAAAGAAAAACCAAATTCATATTCTGGAGCAGCGTATGATTGGATCAATTGGGATGAGCCCACAGACACCGAATAACAATGAAATGTCTCAGGTAACAGTGAGACCTAAATCTACTTGAAGTCACCATCATCAGACTGACCCAGACGGGAATGCAAATAATTCACAGATTTCTGTACCTGGAAACTTGCAGCAGTATTTATCAATTGTTTGATTTTTATAAAGTTGTATAATTAAAGATCAAGTCTATTATCATCATAAGCATCATTTTTTTAAACTCAATATCTCTATATTTAAGTGTATTGGCATACATGTACAGTTTTAAAAAGATAGTACACTCTAATGCAGGCTCTGTCCAAGCTTACTACTGAGCTCAATGAAAAAATTTTCGAACTTGAGGTTAGTTATTTTTTTGTCTTCTTGGTAGTTGGATTGATGGTATTTTAATGGCATTTTAGCTAGCAGAAAATGCTATATATTTCACACTGAGGTGTTTGTTCTTGTTGAGTATTCAAGATCAAGTCAGCAGACAACAGGATACTTCAGGAGCAACTACAGTTGAAGGTATGTAACCTAATTATATGTCCTCCTTGTATTGACAGTTGCAATTTCTAATATTTGCTACCATGCCACAGAATTCGGAGAATGCTGAGATGCAAGAGACAATCCGTTTGCTAAGGCAACAGCTAGATTTACTGCCTGAGAAATCCTCAACCAGTTGTCAACGGTTAGCTGATAGCGAGACTGATCCATGCAACACATGTTCTAAGGAGACATTGGAAAAGGTATGATATTTTCTCAAGAGGACTCCAAGCAGGAAGAAGTGATTCATTTCTGAATTCACAATTAGTTACACAGGTTCCCATCACTCCTGATCATATTCTCTCAAGTATCTTCTGCATAAGGAACTTAACTGCTGTTGCTTTCAATGTGACAGAAAAATAAAAGAACTGCATTCTTAGGTTCTATGGATGTGTTTTTTGTGTTTCTGTAGATGTCATTTCTTTTAAATGCTTTTTTTTTTTTTGGCTATTAACTGTGCAGGCAGCTGAAATTGAGAATTTGAGGCAAGAAAAGGTAAGATTAGTTGAAGAGAAGGATGGGCTTGAAATTCAAAGTCGGAAACTTGCAGAAGAAGCTTCATATGCAAAAGAGTTGGCAGCAGCTGCAGCAGTTGAACTTCGGAACCTGGCTGAAGAAGTAACTAAACTTTCGTATGAAAATGCAGAACTGACTGGTGATCTGGAAGCTGCAAAAGAGGCTTGTCGCAAATCTAACTGTTGTCAGAAGTCTGCTTTATATGATCGCAAGCATAATATGAGTAATGGTTTTCAACATGATGAGCAATCCAGAAGGCTAGGAAATGAAGTTTTAATTGAGAAGTTTCAGAAGGACCTTGATGCCAGGCTCCAAAGAGAAGCTGCATTAGAAGCAGCGCTATCTGCAAAAGATCAAGTAGAATCTGAGCTAAGAAGGTGGCTTGATGAAACAAAACATCGTGAACAAGATTTGGAAAATGAGCTTGCCAGTATGCGGGTGCTGGTTGCAAAGATCAGAAAGCGTGGTCTTAATGTTGAGGACAACTCAACTGTTCAACTGCTTAATGACATACAAACCAGGGTTAACAATGGGCTTCTTCCATCAAATGGTTACTCTCACAGAAAAACATACAAAGATGATGAAACTTCTGCAAGCATGGAAGAGATGAGCACACTAGAAGAACTGAAGGCTAGTTATCAAAGAGAAAGAAGAAGATGCAAAGAACTAGAAAGTCTTATTTCTAGATTGAAGGTATCTCATTCTTATTATCACCGGTCATAATTCTTCTATATGCCTAGATAATAATGTTCATTATTTGCTTTGCATGATACCGAATCTTCTTAGAATGAACAAGAAAAAGAATTGTTTTTCTTTTGGAGATATTTTCTGTGAATTTGTCTTGCGTTGGCCTCATGGATACACATTTTCCTACTAATGCTTCCATGCACAACAACTATTTTTAAAAACTCACAACTTTTATGAATTTTTTTATATTTATTTTGTACTTTTTCATAAAATGTTGCAATTTTGTGAGGACTTTGCTTGCAACAAGGATACAGAAAGTTGTGAATCAATGAATCAAAGCTTCAACACTAATTTCGAAAACTTGCAACTTCATATAAGAAAATCATAGCTTTTTGTGAAAAACTTGGAGAAAGTATCAATTTTTTTTATAGAAGTGCGAATCCCATATGCATAGATTTATCGTTATGAGCTATTGATTTTCTCATTGACGGTTATGATTTTATACTTCACCCAATCCCATATGCATAATCATTTTTTCTCTCCCTTGTGAAAGCAAAACCCCCTTTGTCCTAATTACAAAATTACAAGCTTTCTTGTGTTAGGAACTGCAGGGAAGAAAAACCCTTTTTACTAATTACAAAATTACAAGCCTTCTTGTTTTAGGAATTGCGAAGTAGTTGAACGATTTCGTTTTGATTTGCAAATTCTAATTAACCAGGTTTAGACAAATTTGGTCTTTGCAACTTTGGCTTAATATGCTCTTCCTTTGTCTGTCAAACCTTGCTGTCTGGTTGCGATGTTCCATTTGAACCTATAATAGTACGCAACTAAGAAGACTAAGAATTAAAGTTGACACAAATGGCTTGTGTTTGTAGCTGGACATAATGCAAATCATATAAACCCCGTCATTCTCAGTTTTCCTAACAATATGACTACATGAAGAGGAAAGAGTTTATGACATCAATCTTAAATATGTACCAGGGTGAAGATATTATTGGTCTGGATGTTACGGCCCTCGAGGAACTTCAAAATCTCCATATTGAGGCAATAACAAAAATTTGCCAAGCAAAGGTGATATTCCTAGCTTTCACAGCCTTAATCTATTTTTGAGTCATTTTTCAACACTTTTTTTTGTCCTAGAAAAGAGAATATTCTTGCTATCTATGTTTCTGATTCAAGAGTCAATTGAATTTTGGAGAAAAGATATGTTTCTCTTAATATCTTTAGCGTAATATTTTAATCTGTTGTCACTTAAGTGCCATGATTGACAAGGGATATTTTATTTTACAACTTGCAGTATGCACATGAAGACTTGTAGTACCTTGCTATTACCTTCTGTGAGTATTCCGAACACATGGCTTTTACAGTTAATCTTAATCCATAGAGATATGTTAGCACTGAATATAAAGCATTTGCTCACAAACTATGGACTTGCTATGCAGGTACAGTTTACTTTGAGCACTTGACTGAATTACTGAAGAATCACCTCTCATCAATGATCTCAATCCTGGAATTTGGAAGCTACAATCGAAGTACATCATCTAGTTTATATGCTTGGCTAACTTACTATGATGGGAAGTAAATTTATGAATTTCCCTCTACTAATGATAGTGTCTTGTGTGTTTTGGCCATGCCCATTTACAAATTTATACATTGTAATTGTAGCTTATTAAGCACAAAAATATTCCAGTAAGCAGACCAAAAATGTAGGCATATGTAGTATGTTGTGATCATTTGCATTCGAGCGGTCTCTGCCAAACAACTCATTGACAACTAGTAAAACTGTTGTCTGCAAAAGTGCCAAAATTGCCTGGGTACTGCAAAAAACCTTCATCGTATTCGCGATCCACACTGTTAATGAACAGGAAAAAACACTTCCTGGTGAGAATGCCCTATGCAAAGTCACAGTAAAAACAAGAAATCACAAGAGATTGGTTTTTGACTTGGGAAGTCTATCACAATTGGCAGGAATCCACCCAATTTGTTGTTTCTCGTTGTCATAGATCACAATTTTATCTTGCAAAGAGATATCTGCGGAGAGTAAAATAGAAATTCAGTTTTCCAAATCAAGAGGGTAAAAAAGAAGAAAGGTGGTTTTCTTCATACCTCCTATTATATTAAAATCTCCAAGTCCCACTTCAGTCCCGTTTAAAATCCCCAAGCAGACACTGCCATGTTTCTGAAAAAGGAAAACAACTTGTCAGAACTATGATTTCATTTGTTTTCAAAAACTGAGATGAAGAAATGCAGCTGATAGTTTAAGAAGGTGCTTACAGAGACAATTAGGTAAGCCTCTGGTGGTAATTGCAGCTGCGAATTCTTTGTTTTTGTGAAGCTCAGTATTAGGGGCTTAAAATAGTACTTGGCGTCCTGTAAGGATTTAAAAGGTTTTGCACCCTTCCAGCAGATGGGAAGGGATTGATCTTCAGTTGCCCTGTTCAACTTCTTTCCCACTAAATCAGTGCTGATCTGAATTATGCATGAAGCATTAGCAACAGAAGATGGTAAATAACTATCTTTAAGTAATTTAGATTTTAAACAATTAAGCCAATAACAGAAAAAAGGGCTCTTTCATATCAAACGCACCAGATCAACAATGGTTTTGTAAGATTGAGAATTGAAGTACGTGTAGGAGCTCCCACTGTCAAAAATAAGTTCAAGACCCTTAACAGAAGTAGGCCTTCCAATGAAAAGTAGCTCTGCTGGTCCTGAGCTGTAATGTTTTCTGAAGCAAGAAGTGTGCATAAATTCTCCATTAGTGGACATATTTTTGAAACAAAACCATCTCAGAAGAAAATATGTGAAACTTTTTTTTTTTTTCAAATAGCTTACAGTGAGGAGCTATGCAGCATAGGCGACCAAACAATTCCAGATGATGGGATGAGATCATCTCCAAAGAATAAAAATCCTCCTCCTCGCCCACTTAAACAGTGTCCCACCACATTGCGGATCAGACCCAGAGAATGAAGCTGGGACAAAATGCTTGCCTTGCCTCTGCCAAGGCCAAGAACTCCAGATGTAGAAGGTGGAGAGTTTGGACCAGAATACTTCAAATCATACCCACACCTAGCATGAAACAGATAGAGGAACTATCAAATAATTAGGAAGTTACAGCAATAACCATGTGCCCAAGTCTTATCCAATTAGATGGAATCGGCTATAAGGATCATTTGACACCATTGTGCCTATTAAAGACTACATATGATTATTTAAGAAGTTGAATTAGGAAATCCAACATTTACATATTTCTTGTGTCATATGTCCAAATTCATGCCATTTTTCATAGCAGTAGAAAACACAAGCACTGTCATTAGGGTCGAGACAGGATACTCACCCAAAGGCCAAGCGAGGGCGTAGGACAGAGCCATTGGTGAATCGAAGGGGAAGGTAGTCTCGGACCAGCACACCCAGAGATGATCCGTGATCTGCGTATTCAACCTCATAGTCACATTGTTCATCTGGGGCAGCACAACGATGGCTTGGTGATGAGTTGATTCCATCACACAACTGGTCCCCACATTCCACAAGGTTGTTGTTCGGTTTATAAAGTTCATCAGGAGGCTGCAAAACCATATGTGAGCACAAGGATAAGATGTTTGGTTGCTGAATTTAGTTAAATATTAGTCCTTTAAGTATGAGTTTACCTTGGTGCAACCCTTACATGGTGCATCACACTGTACCCAAGTGAGGTCACTACCGGAGTCAATGTCAAATTCAAATGGCTTGGGGGGATTGCCAATTTTTAGGGACACTGTGTAATGCCTGCATATTGAGAAACACAGTAATGTCTTCCTCTGTTGATTATAATTCTAATTTGACAAGAAAAGTGAATGGCCAGTTGGCCATATTCAAATACTTTTGTTCCGAAGACACTTTAAACAAAAAGCAATTTATGGGAATTTGTGAGAAATAGGTCCAACTTATGAGAACATTGCTGGAGGTTAAGACGTTCGGTCAAACTAATACTTTTTTTTACCCTGTACAATAATCAACACTTGGGACCACCCAAACAGCAGGGAAATTCAATAAAAATGACGATAATTCTGGAGTGTTCTAAAAAACTAGATATAGAACTAACATTTCGGTCAAAATAAACGATATTCAGCTGCATCTAATGATCTCTGATTATTATACAAGAGCAAAAAGGGAGGGAAAAGCAGAATCAGCAGCCAAATTATGAAAATCCCAATTTTTTTCAATAGAAATAGAAAAATATTCTCAGAAAGAATGAACAAAAGTCCCAAATAAGAAGTTAATCACAAACATAAAGAACAACAATGAATAAATTGAAATTTTTGGAGAAATAAACTAAGCAATCCCAAAAAAGTCAACGAATAAGAAACATACCCAAGTGGATACACATTCCCTTGTATCTGGAAAAGAACAGAGGAGCCAAAGCGAGAAGCTGAAGTTGGGTATATACGAGGTTGATCGGCCTCTGAGAAACATAGCGGGAAAATAGCAGACAAACCCAGAAAGAACAAGACCGTCAGCGTGATTTCCCTGCTTTTCATATCCATCATCATCACAAAAGTGATTGCTTTGCTTTCTCTGAATCAGCAAAAGAAAAAAAAATGGTCGTAAAGTGTGGAAACAGTGAGAGGATCAAAGAGAGGAAAAGAAATTTTGAGGAAAGAGAATGAAAAGTGACAAAGTGAAGAGACTTGGACACTGAAGCTTTAGAGCTTTCCGGAGTCTGCCTTTGGCTTGGTTAGCTCAGTTGGCTGTGCTCTTGTGCCCATTGGGAGATACAAGCGCGCTTTTACGGGGTAGTGAGAGAAAGAAAGACAAGGTTTTGGATTTGATTTGCACCTTTTTAGTACAAAGTGGAGAGAGAAGAAAGAAGGTTTTTGGACTTAGGTGATTTCTGATTAAGTGGAATGGAAAAGGGATGAGATATATAATTAAAGATGATGTAATTTAATTAGGTAGAATGGATGAAATTTTATATTTTATGAAATTTTATATTTTATCAAATGATGAAATATGTATGAAATGGAAGATTTTATTTAATTTAATATAAAATTTAATATTTATATAATATATTAAATTAATATTAATATATAAAATTTAATAATATTAATTTAAAATTATATTATTTTAATATATAAATAATATTAATTTAAGATATAATATTATTTTATATTAATTTAATATTTTTAATATAAATAATTTAATATAATAAAAATATTAAATTAATATAAAATTATGT
>JANHAO010015202.1:0-14947 GCA_026873985.1 Saraca asoca | reverse complement strand
GACGAGTCACTCAAAGATTACATAGCCCAGTTCAGACATGAGGCCAACTCCATGGAAAACCCCTCGGAGGAAAGCATACTGATAGTCATGTCAGCAGGACTTCACAAAGACGGCAAATTATACAGAAGCCTCTGCAAGTCCCCCGCTCGAGATCTCGCTGAATTCTATGATCGGGCAACCAAACAAATAAGGTGGGAAGAAACCTTCAGGACAAAGGATCATAAGCATAAAGTGGGCCAAAGTGGTCCCACCGCGGTCAAAAAGAGGAGCAGCGAGAATCATGACGACCCCACTCTTCATTTTGCAAGGAAGGCAAAACCTCAGCGGCCCAATGATCGCTTCGAGAACTATAGCATCCTGTCATATGCCCAAGACAAAATCTTTTCAATGAAAAGGCATAACGAGGATTTTGGGAAACCTCGGCCATTAAGGTCATCCCCAAAATCTAGAGATCAGAACAGATTCTGTGCTTACAACAATGAGGCCGGGCACACCACCTCTGAATGCCATGCTCTAAAAAATGTTATCGAACGCCTCATCAAAAGAGGTCGATTACAGTAGTATGTGGTAAGACCATCAGGACAGCATGCTCAACAGGCCCAATGAGTAGTCATCCAGAAGCCTGAGCCCTCCATCAGAACCATATTTTGACCTAATAACGGTTGTTTGCCAGTTTGTACCGATTATGGCACTCTGAAATTAATGTAAGTTACCGATTGGCCAAATACTATTGAGATAAAATTCTCTCCTGCTACAGCGAACGATTTTCACCTCGCTACAGCACAAAACAAACAAACTCGCTACAGCGAACAATTTTTACCCCAATTGTAAAACAAGTTCCAAACCGAGGGTGCGGCGGCCTTTGATCCTACCTCGCAACACCCGGGGGTGCGACGGCCCTTGAGCCTATCTCAAGGCTTCGAAAAACAAGTTTCAAACCCAGGGTGAGACGGCCTTTGAGCCTACCTCGCAACGCCTGAGGGTGTGACGGCCCTTGAGCCTACCCCGAGGCTTCAAAAAAAAATTCCAAATCGAGGGTGCAATGGCCTTTGAGCCTACCTCACAATGCCTGAGGGTGCAACGGCCCTCTAGCCTACCCCAAGGCTTCGAAAAAATAAATACAAACAAAATCGAGGGTGAGACGGCCCTTAAGCCTACCTCACAAATACGAAACTCAAAACTCAGCGAATGGTTTTCACCTCGCTACCATCAAGGTAAAATCATTATCACCCACAGCTCTCATGCGGGCGAGTCACTTATAGTTTTCGTACAGAAAAATTCCCGCAGCTTGCATGCGGACAAGTTTCTCGCAGCTCTCGAGCGAAATAGAATAGCTCTCATATGGATATATCCCTTGCATCTTAAATGAAATTTCTCAAGCAAGGCTCACTCACAATAGATTAAAGCATTCAGGAAATGAAGTACAGCCAACTGGCTAAAAGAGAAGTTCTCATTAATCGTTATAAATTTACATACAACAATGCATGAAGCATTTGTTACATACATCCGAAAGGAGAAGAACACATACAAAAAGACCTTGACAAGCGAGGTGAAGGTTCTGCAGGGACTAAGGCCAGTCTCTAAGTCCACTCCTAGTGACAGAGCAGTAGCCCATAGTCCCTCATGCTTATTCTTCTGCCGGCGCACCTGTCTGGGTTGGAACTAAAGTGTCCCCAGAACCAGCAGGCCAGATAGTAGAACTACTAACGACGGCCAGAGGAAGTGGCTAGAAGACACCGTGAAAGCCCCACCAGGCTGATTCTGTGCCAAGGCCATGTGTAACGGGCCATCCGTGTCTCCCGCCACCATGCAACAAGCCATCCATGTCTCACCAAGCTTCGCTGGAAGCCAAAACACCAAAAAGTATAAGGGGCTCTTCAGTCTCCTCCATTGAATGTCTCTAAAGCAAAAGAAAGAATGCCCCAAGGTATAAATAGACCCGCTTAGGCCATTGAAGAATCCAAAAAGAATCTGGCCAAATCTTCATTCGACGGCCCAGAACGAGTGATAGTGCTATGCCAATGGCCAAAAATGGCAAACAAGGGAAAGTATGGCCTAAAGTAGAACAAAAAGACATCTAGCATGACACTTCAATCAAAGACAGACATTGGCTGAAGATACGAATCCAGCCTCGAAAATATACAACTCCCGACTCACAAAGTAAATCAAGAGTTGGAGGGCTTATGTTGTATACTAAAATAGCCTCGCGAGGACCAAACCCTGAGCAAACGAAGGCCAGTTCCCGCACCTCAACCAAAAGCTCTAGAAAGGCTAGCAGTAAAATAATTCTAGGCGCCCCGCCTCACTCCTCATGATACAACAACGTTGCAAGGAATGGTCTTCAAAATAGTATTCCAGCGACAACATGATCGACTCGACACAATAGTCAATCGCTCTACTCGCACTCACTTCCTGATTACAATGACCCTCACAGCGTCTCCAAAGCTAGGAACTCTCGCTTGAAATATCAGAGTATCTTACTTAACACGATAGCGGTAATAAGCCTACCAGCCAGCCTGAAAAGCTTACTTCCACAGCCTACAGACGGAATATGATCTTTTCATTGTCTTTTCTTATTTATTTGATATGATATAACTGAAGCTTGTAATTAATGTGTGTAACCTCCTCCCTCTATAAATAGGATTGCATTGTTAGAAAAAGAAGAAGAAAAAAAAAGGAGGAAGGAGAAAATCTTGTAAGCAGGACTCTTGCAAATTATTCAATATCAATAAAATCTCTGTCGTGGACGTAGGGTCCGGTACCGTCCAAATTTAGTCGAACCATGTTAAAAACCACCGCCTTTCTTCCTTTCAGTTTACATTCCCACAACACTTCAGGAGCGGCATTGATTCCCGAAACTCATATCTTGTTGACTGAAGTTCCAACCTTCTGTACGAACTGAATTTCATCGTCAACACAATCATTTCTTGTGTGTTACTCTTTCTTGTTATAAATATCCATTTGTCACACTTCTTCATTGTGAAATCCTAATATCCAAGAGTCAATCATTCATCTCTTCATTTGTGTTTCATCAGTTGATTTGATTTCTCTAAATTGAGTAAGATTTGAGTGAATTTATACTTATAGAGCTTCAATTTATAATTTGAATTGCTAAATTCTTTCAGTTCAGTTATATTTATTCAAACATTTATGGGTATTTTAGAGCTAGCTAACCCTAGGTTAAAAAGAATGATTGAACTCTTTGTTTTTCTTCTTTAAGTGGATGGGTTTTTCGATTATGGTTGAGCAATTACTATAAAGATTTCTCTTAGTGCTTGTGTAAAACTTGGAAGAATAGTGAAATTGAACTTGTTTCAAGCTTGATACGTGGATGTATACCATAGAATAGATTGTCAAAGGGGAGCCATTATAAAAATCTTGTATTTAATTCATCTTTTCGTACTCTTTTTATTTTCCAACAATTTCAATTGTATTGTTTATCTTGCTTTTGTTAATGCTGAGATTTTGGCATACTTTGTTTTTGTTGTTGAAATTTGTTGATAAGTTGTGCTTGTTTGTGCCTTGTCTACGTATAGTTAAATAAATTACTTTGCACAAGTGCTTTACTTTATTATATCTTGTGTGCAAACATCTTCATTAAATTATCTTATATTTGTTTAAATTAAAATCATCCCATAATTTTTTAAAATCATGAGATTTTCAAAGAAAAGTTTAAAAATTATAAAAATTTTGAAAACATTTACATCATCTCTCCTATTGGGTATACGTTGGCTAACCCTATAGATATAAGCATATTATTTTTAATTTAATTCTTTTAAAATTTCAAGGAATTGTATAGGGAAACCTTCCTAGGGAAAAAGAAAAGATGGACTATTGGATGATAACTTGTTAAATATAAATGATGAAGAAGATCTATAAGAAGAATGAAGCATTTATTTACTAAATTTTTTATGTACTATTTGAAAAATTAGGATATGTTTAAATAGAGTATGTTATGGGCATTTTCCGGAAAGCACGACTTGGGCCAGCCAAGGTCCAATAAGAAACACAACCAACCAGATGGAGACCCAGATTGGGGATCGAGGTTGCTCAACAAGGGTTCCAAGTCATCAGGCACGAGTTGAAGACATTAAGCAGCGTTACAGCAGGGAATGTAGCTCACTGAGGAGGCCCTCAACCCATCAACAAGAAGGCTAGCGCCCCAGCCGTCCTCGAGGAGAACAATCGAGCAAGAACAGCAAGGTTGGCCAAAGTTCCAGCTCACTCACTAGTGCAGCACAAGGTCGTGAGGTTAGCGAGCTGGATGCATGTACGGAGTCCAATCACCAATCTGAAGCATACGTTTCTAACTGATAGCTCAACCACCAAACTTATACATCAGCCCGTCGAAAATTCGACAATGATTTGCCTAGCATTAATTGCCTAACACCAAGCATTAAATGCCTAGAGTGACAGAAATAATCATTTTGTTATTTGTAAAATTACACTTGTAACCCTTTCCTTTTCTATAAATAAGAAGGGGTGACCACTGTAAAGGAGAGAGAGAATTTGCATGCAGAAACTTTGCTAGGAAATCTAAAGAGCACTGTACTTTACTAGGAAACATTTCCATTATACTCAAAAAAACAACCTTCAATTAGTAATCAAAACCACCGTGGACGTAAGGGAGCCGAACCATGATAAAACTTTTGATATTTGTTGTCTTTCCTCTCTCTTTCGTTATCTGCCTTTTTTATTTTTTGCCATATTTTACTTGGAGTTAGGGGTGATATTGAACACAGACCTATTGATCAGAATTTGGTGTCAACATTTTGGCACAAAAGGAAGGGTCTCACTTCATACTCTTTGTCTTTTTATTCCTGATAAATTGTTCCAAGTTGTTCTAAGCACAATGGTGAGAGGAAAAGACACTAGGCATATAGAGATCCGTATTGGCCAACCTGAAGGCCAGGCGCAATAGTAGAACACAGCTGCCCCTTTGGTAGGTGCCAATGCTGGTGTAACCTCCTTCATCCAATAGCAATTCGTGGCTCCCAGAGCCGATGAAGCTCACACTTGGCAACAATGCCAATAAGCACTTAACCGACATCAGGAAGTACTTAAGAATACCATGAAAGAGCTAATAGATATGGTCAGAGTGTTGGCCCAAGCGCACACCCAAGGCATGCCAAGGTAAGGTGAAGTTACTGCACCCAAGGGTAGATATCATCAGCCAAAGCCTCAACACGAGGAACAAGCTAGGATCGAGCGTTGCAGAGCCGATTCACTCCACTCATCTAACTCATAGTTGAGATCCAAAGTTCATTGAGTTTGGAAGGACAAAGAGGAACAATCAACAAGGTGAGAGCTCACATCAAGACTAGAGCTCACATGAGATTCACCGCGAGTAAGGGACGGACAATGACTCGTCCAATCGCAAGAGCAACAAGGGGCACAAAACCTCAGATCGACATTCTCATAGCAAGCGAGATGAAAGGAGTCAATGAACTTCCAACTATTGATCTAAGCACCGAGATCCTATGATTGAAAAATTGGTCCAGAGAATGGAGTAATTGGAGAAGAACTTCGTGTCTCAGAGCAATTGAGAATCCCACGAGGGGCGAACTCCATTCTCTAACATAATCGAGACGAAGCCCCTCCCTTGTAGGTTTAAGCTTCCAAACATCCCCATGTACAACGGGGACAGTGACCCCTACAGCCATTTGGATGTTTTTAATGTCCAAATGGACTTACAGACCTCCAATCCACTGGTAAAGTGCTGAATTTTCCCTACCATACTCGGAGAAGTGCTGCGGACATAGTTTAGAAGTCTCCTAGCTCGCAGTATAAGGAGTTAGGAGGCATGTCAAATGAAGTTCCTTGACTAATATAGGGCGTTAAAGAAATAGCTCGCTCCATCCTGCCACTTAGCCATGATCTTCCAGCGAAAAGATGAGTCGCTCAAGGATTACATCACCAGGTTCCAAGAAGAAGTTAGCAATGTGGAAAACTTGTTAGATGAGAGTATCCTTACGGCAATATCAGTCGGGCTCTGAAAAGATAGAAAACTATATGAGGACATATATAAGTCCCCTGTCAAGAACCTGGGTGAGTTCTATGAGCAAGCCACCAAAGAGATCCGATGGGAAGACACTTTTGGTCCAAAGAAATTGAACAAGAAAGAGGAGGCAAGCACGTCCAACTGAGGTAAGAAGAGAAGTGGTGGTAGAGGTAGCAAAGAAGGCCAGAAGGGGGGTTCTGGAGGCCAAACTGTGAAGAAGGCTTGGAACAAATAGTTTCAACCTCGAAATTGCTACGATACATATACCGTCTTATCAGATCCTTTAAATAGGATCTATGCGACCGAGAGGGACAACGAAGATTTTGGTAGGCCCAAGCCCCTGAGGCCTCCTATTGAGAAGAGAAACCACAACAAATTCTGTGCCTACCACAACAAAGTCAGGCACGACACATCGGATTGTTGGGTGTTGAAGGATGTAAATAAGAAGCTCATTAGGAGAGATTGACTAAGAGACTATGTGGTGAGATCCCCGAGGCAATGACCCCCACATCTCTAGAGCCTGCACCATAGCATCACCAAACTCCAAATTGTAAAGAGGCACCCTCGGTGAGGACCATCATCATACACGGTGGACCTCACATTGCAAGCACTTCGAACCGCTTGCACAACCACTATGTGCGAGTTATGAACCATGTTCTCCTGGCAAGTCATATGGAATGTGAAAGACTCACCAAGAAGGCCAAAGTAGTGTTGGACAGCATCTCGTTCACGGAAGAGGATGCAAAAGGAGTTCATTACCCCTATAATGATGTGATTGTCATTCGAGCAAAGATTAGCAATGTTGAGATAAGGAGGATAATGGTCGTTACTGGGAGCTCCGTGAATGTGATGTACAAGTGGTGCTTCGACCAAATGGGCATGAGCATGAGTCAGTTGGACCCTTCACCTGAGCCCCTTTACAGTTTCATGGGAGATGGAATACTCCTAGTGGGATGAATCAGAGTCCCGCTCACCTGAGGGGACCTTAATCAGAAAACAATTGTCATGACAAACTTTTTGATTATAGATAGTCCCTTGGCCTACAATGTGGTGTTGGGGTAACCCGCCATGAATGATTTCAATATGGTGACATCGACGAGGACCTTGACCATTAAATTCTCGACCCCAAATGGAGTCGGATGTGTGCAGAGGGAGCAATAAGTAGCCCGACGCTGTTATAAGAATGAGGTTAAACTTGGGGTCCAAAGGAAGAAGGTGAATGTAGTGTCCGGATGAGAACCTCAGGCAACGAGCGCGAAAGGGGTTAACCATGACCTTAACCCTCAAGAGGTGAATGCTAAGCAAGCCACTAAACCAGTCGAGGAGCTTGAGGACGTGCGAGTAAGCGAGGTGGATGAGGAAAGATGCCTTAAGTTAGGGAAATGCCTACCACTCAATGTGAAAGCATAGCTCACAAATTTTCTTAAGGCAAATACGGATATTTTCACTTAGAACCATAAAGACAAGGTGGGCATCAATTCAAATGTGATATCGCACAAATTGAATATCGATCCCCGGGTCAGATCAGTTTGCCAAAATAAAATACCAATGAGCGCTGAACGTTACGCAGCACTCAAAAAAGAGGTGGATAGGCTCTTACTGAACAACTTCATCAGAAAAGCATGTTACCCCACTTGGATGGCCAATCCCATCCTCATAAAGAATAAGAACGAA
Source organism: Saraca asoca (assembly GCA_026873985.1). Taxonomy (NCBI): domain Eukaryota; kingdom Viridiplantae; phylum Streptophyta; class Magnoliopsida; order Fabales; family Fabaceae; genus Saraca; species Saraca asoca. The sequence goes on along the minus strand of JANHAO010015202.1, from coordinate 7,272 downwards.
AAATGGAGGATGTGTATCAATTTTACTAACCTTAATAAGGTGTGCCCTAAGGATAGCTTCCTTTTGCTGAGGATAGACCATCTCGTTGATGCGACGGCAGGGCATGAACTTGTTAACTTCATGGACGCCTACTTAGGGTACACTTAAATTCCAATGGCCGCACAAGACAAAGAGCATACCTCATTTATTATTGATCGCGGGTTATATTGCTATAATGTAATGCCTTTTGGGCTAAAAAATACAGGGGCAACCTACTAGCGATTAGTAAATATGATGTTTCAAGAGCAGATTGACAAGACCATGGAAGTATACGTTGACGACATGCTGGTAAAGTCCAAGCAACTTATTGATTATGTTTGTGACCTAGAAGAGATGTTCCAAACCTTGAGAAGGTATCAGATGAAGCTGAACACACATAAATGTGCATTTGGAGTGGCCTCAGGCAAATTCCTTGATTTTATATTCAATAATAGAGGAATCAAAGTGAATCCGGAAAAGATTAAGGCACTCCTTGATATGCGCTCTTCCGTCAGTCTAAAGGATGTCCAAAGCTTGAATGGTCAAGTCGTTGTGCTCAGCAGATTCATTTCAAAGGCAACAGACAAGTGCGTTCCTTTTTTCGATGTCCTCAAGAGGGTGAAAAGGTTTGAATGGACCTCGGAGTGCAAGGTCTCTTTTCAGAAGCTCAAGTCATATCTCAGACGAGCACCTCTCCTATCTAAACCAAAAGAGGGTGAGATATTGACCATGTATTTAGGGGTATCCCAGCATGCCTTGAGCACGACCCTAACACAAGAAGAAGGAGGAACTCAACTTCCCATTTACTGTGAGTAAAAGGCTGCTAGATGCCGAAACAAGAGACTCACCTATGGAAAAACTCATCTACTGCCTGGTCATCACCTCGAGGAAGCTGGACCCTATTTCTAAGCCCACAGCATCAGGGTCCTTACCCAATTCCCACTGAGATAAGTCTTGCAGAAGATGGATGCCTCAAGATGGCTACTCAAGTGGGCAATAGAGCTCACCCAGTTCGACATCCAATATAAGCCCAGATCAGCCATTAAGGGACAAGCACTAACTAACTTTATTGCTGAATTCACAAGACTCATGCAAGAGGAGGTAGAAATTCTTGAGGCCCTGTGGTGGGAGTCATTTGTTGATGAGTCATCCAGTGACTAAAGGGCTGGGGTAGGGATACTTCTCGTTTGTTCAGAAGGACATAAGATCTTTTGCACTTTAAGATTTATCTTTCAAGCCACTAACAATGAAGTTGAGTACAAGGTCTTGTTAATAGGTTTATGGTTGGCCCGAGAGGTGTGAGTCAAAAGATTAAAGATTTTCAATGACTCATAACTTATTGTTAGCCAGGTAAAGGCGGAATACCAAGCTCGAGGACTAAAGATGACGAACTATCTCTAGAAAGTCCAGGAATTGTTAGGGTCTTTCCAGCAATATGAGATTAGTCAGATCCCATGAGCCTAAAACATGCATGCTAATGCTTTGGCTCAACTATCCACAACTGAAGATCTCAATCTCTTGGGAACGGTTCTGATAGAACTCCTTCCATCCCTAAGTATTGAACAACAAGATCTCATGATGGCAATTGCCAGAACACTTGACTCTTAGATGAATCCAATCCTAAACTACTTGCAGAATGAAAAGTTACCCAAAGATAGACTCGAAGCATAACATCTGTGAGCTCAAGCAACCAAATATTGCAGTTGCGATGATGCACTTTACAAGAGAAGGTTCACAATTCCACTTCTGAGATGCATAGATGGCGAAGACTACAATACTGTCTTAGAGGACATTCATGTGGGTCATTATGGAAACTATGCTAGGGGACTGTCCCTGGCACAAAAGTCTCTTCAACAAGGATTCTACTAGCCAACGATGAAGCAAGATGCTATAGACCTCGTCAAGAGGTGTGATAAGTGTCAGAGATTCACAAAGGTGCCGCGAGCTCCACCAGCTTACTTGAAGCAAATGATCAGTCCGTGGCCATTCACGATCTAGGGAATAGACTTGATTGGACCACTTCTTATGGCTTGAGGGAATTGCAAGCATATAATAGTGGCTGTGGACTACTTCACCAAGTGGGCAGAGGCAAATGAACTTATCGAGATCTCATCTTCCAAGGTCAAAAAGTTCATGTGGAACAACATCATCTACAGGTTCAGAGTCCTTCAGCAGATTATAACCGATAACAGAACTCAGTTTACTAGTGAGTAGTTCATCAAGTTCTACGACGACCTTAAAATCATTAAAAGCTTCACAGCCATAGACCATCCATAAGCCAACAGGCAAGTAGAAATAGTCAACAAGATCATTAAAAGGATCTTGAAAACTAAATTAGAAGCTAAAAAAAGAGCCTGGGTAGACAAATTGCAGGTAGTGTTATGAGCCTATAGGGCCACGCCTTGCAACTCTATAAGGGAAACCTCCTTCTCGATGGTATATGGAAGTGAGGCAATGATCCCAAAGGAACTCAAGGTCACAATACATCAAAGGATTGCTTTTAACCTGGAAGACAACAACTAGCTGCTCGCTACAAACCTGGACCTTGTGGAAGAAGCAAGAGAAAGAGATAACCTCAAGGTTGCCGCTCACCAGTAATGCATAGCTAGACACTACAACTGCAAGGTGTGAGCTCGAAAGTTCAAACTCGGCAATCTCATCCTACTCCTCATTCTTCCTGGAGCATGCAAGCCTAGTGAAGGGACTTTAGGACTAAACTAGGAAGGTCCATACCTTGTCAAAAGGGTCATGAGCAATGGAGCCTACCACCTGGTAGACATGACTGGGGTAAAGTTCCCCCGAGCCTAGAATGCTGAGCACCTCCATTGTTATTACCAAGAGGTATCTTGATGTATAAAAGTTAGTTCATTATAAATATGTATATGATTTTTCAAATTCTTTATGGAATAAAATTTGAAGAAAATTCTATGTAAAGTTATGAGTTGTGCGATGCAATAATAGTTAATGTAGAATGTCAAGTTCTTATCCTAACATAAGTAAACAAGTTTGCACATTCAAGCATAAAAATAACGAGGAAAAATATGTTTAGCTTCCATTACAATGAAGCCACTTCATACAGAATGTTTGAAAAGTTTGTCATAAGCCATAAGAAAGAGAAAAACAAATTACAAAGTTCATATCCTAAGAGGTCGGAGCCTCGGGAGCTCAGCTTTAGTCGGGCTAAGGGTCAGAAGCTGGAACGTCAAGAACTTCAACCGCTGAGGCAGCATGAATGATTTAAGAGCTACCTTCTCCCTGGATGACAACTTCGATGATAGAGACTTCAACCCTAGTACTCTATCCTTTCCTCACAGAGCTGGCCTTAGCAGCTCTCCTTTTATAGTGATCCATGGCTTCGAGAGCTTAAGGGCCGAAGAAGGAGAAGTCTAGCTCAGGATATCTCTCCCACAAAGTGAAGAAGAATGTAGCACAAGTCCTAGTCCTCACTTCCTTGGCCGCTTCCGCCACCTGTGAGGATGCCTCTATTTTGGCTTTGGCCGCTTCCTCCTTGGTGAGCTAAAGTTTTCTCTTCAATGTCTCCAGTTCTTCAGTGGCAGTTGTAGCTCACTGATCTGCGGACTTCTTATTTTGCTCGGCGGTATTGGCCACTTTCTTTGCTAACTACAAATGTGACTGGGCTTTATCTAGCTCTATTCTCACCTTGTTCAGGTTGTTGGTAGCAAGGCCAAAGTTTATTTTCGCAATCTCATAATGTTCTTCCTCACGAGATAGAGTATTCTCCAACTTTTTAACTTTTTCCCTGAGCTCCAAGACCTCAGCTATTTGGACTGCCAATTCATCCACAAGAGCAGACTTCTTGTCATCCTGGTTCCGAAGCGCTTCCCCAATCTTCATCAGAGTTAGTAAGCTCTGTGAGAACAAATAACAAGGTTAGACTATGAAGCAAATAGAGTGACTTAGACAAGGAGCAATACTTACCACCAAATCGTGATGGGCCGCATACCCTACCAGCTTCCCAATGGTGAATTCCTTGGCCTCCATCATGCTAACTTTGCCACTGTAGCCCAAGATCGTGCTCAGGTTCTTAACAAAGGTTCGATCATACCCTTCCATCTTGGAGCCGGGCTTGGCCAATGGCCTCACAATCTCGACCTCCGGTGCTGTGCATTTACAAGGGGTCACTTTCTTTTTCCCTTTGTCAACCTTTTGCTTCTTTGGAGGAGGACCGAAAGGACCGGCGACATCAGCTGTCACTACTTCTTCATATCATAGTGTGAGGGCTGATCCAGATGAAGGGATTGTAACAGGAGTAGCTGGAGCAGCTGGTTGCTCTGGGATGATAGGAGTCACTTCAATCTCGGGGACTAAGGGCTAGCCTACAGCAGCTGGAGTTGATTCAATCTTGTGGGCTGGAAGGCTTCCTCCTTGCTATCTGAGGGTAGCATCCTCAAGATAAGTTCCATAATCTTGTCATAATCGTAGAAGTTCACGGGCCTGACTTATATCAATCGGTGAATTCCAACCTCCCTAGTAACCTCAATGCCTTGCGCTGAGTAAGTTTCTAATAACAGAGGATGCTTTTGTCAAATCGAAAGTCGTTCTCGAGGTCTTTAGATGTCACAAACTGATCTAAGACCTCCAGCTCCTTAGCCCCTAGCATTGGCTACCTGCCGGTCCCATCTGCAAAATCAAGTAAAGGTCAAAATCAAGAGTAAATTTCAAAAAGCTATTAAGTTTATTTGTACCCAACCCACCTACCCAGAACAAGAATGAAATCAAAATTCTTGAGATAACAGAGTAAGGGGCACGAGATGTAAAAGCAGCGAGACTTATAACACCTTGCATTGAACTTCCCCTTTGCATTCCCCTTCAGTAAGATGCTCTTGTATGGCATCTGCCTAGCCAAAAGGTAGTAAAGCCCATCCTCTGAGTTTATGCACCTCAGATCATACAAATAACACAAAGTTTTAGGTGATGGTGGAAGAAGGTTGTTGCCCATATGGATCAAGGCTAGTGAGATAAGTGAAGTATATAAGTTTAGTGTTAGTCGGAATGGACTAAGCTTTATTTTGTTCAAAAAGTTAATAATGAAGGGTTGCATGGAAATCTTAATCCTACTGTGAGGTGCGGGAGATTGATAGCCATGAAGCCTTGAGGTGGATGAGGAGCATAGTCATTTGGAATGGGAACCATTATGCTACACTCTTTAGGAATTCAGCACGATTAAATTATAGTTTGAATATCACAAAGACGCACAGTTGAAGAATGTAACTTGAATACATGGCAATCAAGATGTTAACCCGCAGAGGTCTCTCGGCCTTCAATGTGTTTTAGATGAGTGCTTAGGTCCGTAGCGACCTCCTTCCCACTCGAGGTCACTTCGTCAGTACGTCAAATGACCCCCGTACTTTGGGATGAGTCCAGTTCGTCATCCTTGCTCCTAATTATATGGCGGTGACATGCATGACCTGCTCCTATCTACACAAAGAAAAAAGGCTAGTCAGGTTGTTGAGAACGAACCATACCAAAGGCCAAGGCTAACGACCTCCCTTACACTACAGGCCATGCACACCCTAAGTCACCGCATCGACAACCTAGATTCTGGTATATAGAGGGGGCACTCCTACCGAATCGCAAAACTCTAAAAGACTAAAATCAACGTCTGAAATCCTAAAGCCTACCGGTAGCCTAATTGTTCCGATCCAAACAAAATGAAGCATCTAAATCATTTCTATCTATCCACGTTATCGTCTCATAACTAGTCATGATCAAGTCCCTTATTCCTTACAAAAGAGGAAAATGTAAAAAAAATGCAAAGATAGAAGAGACGTACTGTGACTAATGGAGGCAGAAAGTTTGAAAGTTTGGCTGATGGTCAGAAAAGTGGATTGGACCCGATGGAAATCGATAGTGGAGGAATTGCATAGCAACCGAAAGCAAATGAGTAGAGGAAACTACAGCTTTGAAAGTTTTCGAATGGCAAGTTGAGAGGGAGAGGGAAGACACTCTTAGCTTATAAGGGAATGCGATCCCACCGTTAGATCAAAAGGGCCACCAGTTACCCACGATCCAATGGTTTGGGGAGGACAGCGGCGAACTCATGATGACGCGGTGCATGCGCATCAAAGCCGAGAGTAATTATTGCCAATCACCATTGGAAATCGAAAAGTCATGTGTGAGACAAAACAAGAGTGCCAAATGTCTCATTGAGGTCACAGATCATACAGCACTGGATTAGGACGATAGTTCAAGACCTCACATCCAAGGAGTGCTCCATGCATAAAAACCTTGCACGAACAAGTTCAAGACCTCACATCCAAAGAGTGCTTCATGCATAAAAAGCTTGCGCGAGCTGCGTCCAAGGAGTGCTCTATGCATAAGAAAACCTTACGTGAACAGTTTCAAGACCTCACATCCAAGAAGTGCTAGCCACGCACAAAAATCTTGCACGAGCCATGTCCAAGGAGTGCTCCACGTACAAAAACCTTACATGAACAAGTTCAAGACCTCACATCCAAGAAGTGCTAGCCATGTAAGATTTGCTTGGCCAAGACAAGGGAGAGGAGGTCAAAAATTTCAAAAAATTTTCCTCCTCTTGGTTGAACAAACCTCCCAAGGATCTATTGTTGTGATGTCTCAAAATAATCTAGATCAAATCTAGAGTAAAAGGAAGAGCTTACTAACCTTGAGTCCAGCTTAAGCACAGCAGAAGATGAAGGATTTTTAGTCACCACAGCAATCCTCCACGCCAGCAAAATCCTTAAGATGGCCTCAAGAACTCCTCTCCAAGTGCTAGCTTGTGTGGGAGCTCAGATGGGACGAAGATAGGTGCCAAAGGCTGGAACTTTTCTGATGATTCTTCTTCCCTTTCCCTTTCGGCTCTTGCAGAAACTTGGCCTCAAGTTTTTCCCAAAAATCTTCTTCTCCTTTTGTGAAAAGTCAACCACAAATATGGGTAAAGGGAGAGTATGAAATGACATCATTTTGGCTCCCTTTCCTTGAGCCAAAACGGCACCATTTGGGGCATAAGAAAACCATTTTCATTAATTACAAAATCACCCCAAAGTTTCCAAAACTTTCTTTCGACCTCAAAGCAATTTCACCAAATTACAATTTAGTCTCTGGACATCAAATGTATCTAAAACTTAATCATATCATTGGCCATTTCATTTCTTATTATGCATATGACCCAGTAGGCCCCCGATCTATTGGCAAAAGTTCAAAATGCCCTTCAAATCATTTGAAGGCATATTAATTTCTTCCAAATTAATCAATTGGACTTTAAGCTATAAG
>JANHAO010015201.1:0-14935 GCA_026873985.1 Saraca asoca | reverse complement strand
AACTCATAATCAAGCAATGGCTGGAGGTAATTCGACTCCTTTTGCTTCCGCTATATTCATATTTATGATGTACATAAGCTTACATTAATTTGATGGCACTACTCAACAAATGAGTTTTGGAAAAAAAAAATCTTAAAACGTAAGTTCAAAATTCAATTGAAAAGCAAGTTAATACAAGTATAAAAACTCTACCAATAAAATCCAGTAATCTAAAGAATAATGCTTTACATAGATTGATCCTGTGAACATTTTCAGAAAAACCCACATGAAAGTTAGGCATTCACGTTGTTTGAAGTTGAGTTTGATGTGCATGGATGGATGAATAACAAGCAACGTTCAAAACTAATTGGATAATTGTAATTACTGATGCTTCAAACTATTTAAACCCTCGAATGTCACCCAAATCAACTATTTCATGTTTTGTGGTACCAAATCATGGGTGATATAGTAAATAGTTGAGTATTATTAGGTAGGGCTCTAAAACACACTGAGACCGGCTGAAGGCAAATCCATGTTATAACTACCATGTAAGCTTAACAACTAAGTAACAATGCATGATGCATCAATTAAGGTGGACACACCAAACAACCTATGGCCTCCTTTGAAAGTGGCTCAAAATGTCACAACCACACCAAAGCTAACCAGAACCCAGTTAACCAAAGTCTAGAATAGTAAGATTACTTACCCATAATGCAGACTAAAGTATCTTAAAGATAAGGTTGAGGATTAAAAATTAGAAAAAACGAAAAGATTCCGCACAAAGTTTGCTTAACAAGGTGGAAATACTCGAATCAGTGAGTTGGCAAGTCCTACTGTGAAAAGATAAATAAACCAATAGGAACCATAAAAAGAAAAAGTAATGAAACAGGCTAAAAGACAGGTCATCTACTAATATGTCCCTCTATTTAGCTTCTGGCTCATTGACATCTCCCTCTGCTCCTTTAGATCCTTCGTGAAGCTTCTCAAATCTACTGCGTCCATTCTAAGGTATTCCTCATGCCTCAAAGTTTCAATCTTTGATTCATATTTTGGGCAAATATTTCGAAATTTTCTTACTTTTTATTAGTTAGGTTTTGCAGTTGATTTTTTTTTTCCTTTGTTAATACAAAGAGGCTCCAATTTATTTATGGATTTCAATACACGTCAGACTATTTACTGTTTGGATGCGGGAGGGTAGAGAGAAAAGAATGGGAAGGGAAGACTATCCTTCACAAAATTGAACTTCGAGAATGAAAAAATTACTTTCCATTTTCCTCTCTTCCTCTCTATTTGCCTCTCTCCCAAACAAACCATTCCAAGCCGATGACACTTTCAATATACACCTAAATCTTAAGACTTGAAATATTTGTTGGATAGATGCAATCTATCTCATTTTCCATACAAAGATCTGGTATGCCTAGATGATATCTTAACTTGATGGATGAAAACATGTTTCTATTAGGCCTTAACACTGTGTCTGCAAAGGTGAGGTGTCGAGATTTGTTTATGAATATAAGAGAAAAAGGTTAATGATTGATTGGGTTTGTTTTTGTTATACACAAGGGAACAGAAAAGATGGCGAGCGAAGCACCAAGCTGGGCAGATCAATGGGGTGCAGGTGGAATTGGTGCAATGGAAGATGAAAGCACAAGATCCCAAAAAGACAGCGCAAAGAACAAGAATTCGGGTGGTAAGGGCGGTTTGGCCAAAGCCAGAGCAGCTGCAATGGTTGGTGTGCAAAAGTTTAAAAGTGGGAGTTATAGTTGTGTCAAATGGATCAAAAACCAATGCAGGAGAAAAAGTACATCAAAGTGAACAGTAATAGACAAACGGATTGTTCCAATATCTTTTGTTTGGAAACTAAGATGAATGAGAGGATTACTCTGTTTTGGCTTCTTTGGAATTGCAATGGCCCTTCTCAGCATTTATCAATCTACACTTTTTTTTCATGCTGCCTATCTTCATTGCAACTAGAACATTTCAAACAAGTCCATGTAAGCCAAGTGTGAAGCTATTGTGATTAGAGGAGTTGTACAATTATATATATATATATATATATATATTTTGTTGCTTTTTCCTTTTTATACATTTTGACCAAACTCCATTAGGAAAAAATTTTCTAATCAAATTATATGTATTACACATCTCTTTTGCACATGTGAGAAGTGTGTGAAGACAATAACAGCATAATTCAATTGATTGAATGGCTTAAATCATTGGCCCAGGATGTAACAAGTGGGTCATAATGTATTGAATAAAACTTTGAATGATTGGTGCAGCAGACTATGGGAACCCTGCAATAGAGAAAGTCACAGGAAAAGTTTTCTGTACCATATATGGTGCAGGCAATGAAATTATGAAATTGTTAAAAAACAGCCCAGAGGTTAATGGTATTCTAATCCGTGGGGGACCTATGTACAAGGCAATTGCCCCCACTGCCTTGAAAATTTTCTTTAAAATATTAAGATATGCGCTAAAGCATAAAGCAAAGGTTTTTCAATTTGATCTATTTTTTTTATTTTCAATTGATATTTGAAAGAATCAATTTGAATCAACCAGATCTTTTTATTTATTAATATTAACATTTATTAACAAAATTAATAGCATAAAAATCTAAAATTTTAAGTCTTATATGACATTGTCTAACACTTGTGTACTGCCTTTCACTCTTTAAAGAATCAGGTGACTTTAATTTTAAAATAAAAATTATTTTAAAAATCAGACCAAACATCAAATTGAAAAGACTATCACTTTATAATTTAATTGGTTCGTTCGATTAAATTAATAATTTTAATAATTGAATTGGAAGACAATATAATTAAGAAATTAAATATATTAAATTGAATTATATATAAAAAAATAATTAACATATAATATAATTTATAAATTTAAATTTATAATACATAAGAACTCATAATATAATAAATAAAAATTATTATAAATTCTAAGAAAATATAATTAACAAAATATTATAGTTATGAGCTATTTATTTAGTATATATTTTAAAAATTTATTTTACAATTAAAAAATACAAAAAAAACCTAATTTAAAGGCAACAAAAAACGAAAAAAAAGCCAATCATTTTTTTTAAAAGGATTCATTGGTTTGTTCATCTAATTCAGTTTGATAACAAAAATAATTCGATAGTTAAACTAAACCATTAGATATAACTATTCCCGATTCAATTGGTTCAACCGACCAATCTGACAGGGATAATAAAAATTTATTAAGGATTATATTAAAAAAATATATATTTGTAAAGGATCAAAATAATAATAATACAGTCTTAAAATATGTTATAATTTTGTCCGTATAAAAATTTTCAATCTACAAAAAAGACATCAAATTTATGAAAAATACTACATTAGATAAAAAAAGTATTGTTATATTTATTATTATTTTCATTATATTTCATTATCTATTATATATGTAATAAAATATGATTTAGACTATAGCTCAAATTTATATGTTAGAGATTTTGTCACGACATAATTAAGTGTACATAATTAAGTTTGTATATATCATTATTCAAGTATTACATTATTAAGTCACAATGAAAGTAATAAAAAATTATTATCTTGCCTCACATTTTTAATTTAATTATTTTTTTTTATCATTATATTGTTAAAATTTACGTAAAAAGATTTTTCCTAGATTTTTGAATAAGGATAAAATTGTTGATTACTTTTTAAATAATTAAGATCAAATTAAAATAAATATTCCTCATACATGCTTTTATACAGAAATTACTTAATTTATTGTTAAACTTCAAAAATATAAATTATAAATTTAATGATATTTAAAAATTATGATTTTAAATATAAAAAAATTATATAAGAACTTCAATATATACAAAAATTTCAATTAAATATTTAACTTTTGTATATGAGCAATAAAATTCTACAATCTTATGCATATTTACTAAGAATAAAACTATTTCATAACATTTTTCTATTTTTATAACATATAAAGGGAATTTATTCAAGAAGTTGACAGTAACTCTTTATTCAGCGAGTTATCCCAATTGAATGTTTAATAGTGACATCTTTGTTGATTTTTTTTTTTTTTGTTTCTTATTTTCAATTGCTACATAATCTACATGATAGTTTTTAATATTATATTGGTTCTGCATAACTAATATATCAAATTAAGGGTCGATAAAGACTTCGTTCCTTGTAGTTTTATTAAATTTGTGATTTAATCTTTTATAATTTCATTTTGTATAATTATATTCTAAAATTTAAAATTATTTACAATTAAATTCTTATTATCAATTAATATTAAATTTCATTAGTAGATCTCATTAGTTTATTAAATTATATATTGACATTGTACTTTAACTTACCTTTTATATTTACTTCACAAAAATTTATTTATTAAGTTTAACTATCATATAAAAAAAATTATCTTTATGATTTCTTTATTTAGAAGAAAAAAAAAATCTTTGTATTAATAAGGATTAAAGATAATTTTTTTTGAAATCATTAATGAAAATGACAAAAGAGTTAAAAAAATAAATCCTAATTAATATCTAAATTGTCTTATTACTTAAATTTAATACAAATTGATGATTCACACTTAATTACAAATTATTTTAAATTTTAAAATATAATTATGTAAAATTAAATTATAAAAATTAAATTTCAAATTTAATAAAATTAGAAGGACTAATACTTTCTGTGACTAAAAAATTACAAAATCTAACCTAATAATAAAATTTTTATTTGAAAGTTTTAAGACATTAGATGATCTATAATATTATTTTCAGTTTATCATTGGATATTTGATCAATAAAATACGATGATAAGGCAGATTTTTTAAAAAAAAAAAACAAAAAACACTACTTTATTAAAGTATACTTTAAATTATTTAATAAACATAGAAATTCCTGGATAATCAGATCTTAAGGTCATACGAAACCAGCAATGAAAAATCAAAATTATTTAAATTGCTGGTTCCATATGGCCTGAAATAATTTAAATAACCAGCAATGAAGAATTAAAATGCTAGAAAATCAAATCTTCCATAGAAATTCCATCATTAAATAAGCACGTAGTCATAGTGCAAGATAATAAACTGGGCAGGCATTGACTTATGACTGCAGAGAATTTACACCTCGCAGATACTATTTACAAATGTTACCAGAAATTATGCCTAGTGGGATCCGAAGGTGTTCTCTCCACTGTAAGTCATGTAAAGAAAGCCATCATCATCCTTGTTTTCCTCGTAAATCGCAGACATCAAGGCAGCTGCAACAACAGGAGATTTAGTTCATAATCACCCGTAAGAATGGGCAAACAATCAGTGCAAGTTGCAGCCACTTACCAGTTGGAGGTAGAGTGTTATTAATGAAAACAAAAATCGCTTTCTCTGCACTCAGCTTAATCCTCTTGCGGACAACATACACAAACTGGCCGACAGTCAAATCAGCTGGAACAAGGTATCTGCAGTCATGACAACAAGAGCAACCCAATCAAGTGAGAAGTCAATTGTATGAATCGATTATTAACATGTAATTCTCGACAGGAAAAAGAGAACATTAACTTTTATCCTTAATCTATTTGATATCCTCATTCATAGCATAATATAACACAAAATAAAAAATATTCAGAAAAATTTATAAGTCTCAATTGGTAACTTTCAAGAAGCCCTTTTTAGAGTTAAAAAGAACCCCCAAAAGTTTCTTAGAAAAAACACTAATCCTAAGGCCAGTTGTTTTTGAAAACACTAACATGTATGTAGTTATATTAATGAAGCTTGCTCCAATGCCAAACAACACTGCTCCAACGCCAAACTCAACACTGCCAATAGTAACACCCCAACACCTCTACAAAACCATTGAGTATACAAAAAGCAGTACCAACACCCTATATGGCTATGAACGTCACCACCCTTTCATAGAAGTCCAGATAAATATTATAATACCTTCATCCCTCGCTACTTGCTCTATGTAACTAAGCAGGTCATAGTACAGCATTATTGAAAGAAAAAAAAACCTATCCAAAACCTTAACAATTCACACAAAACATCAAGCGTTTCAAACACATACAACTACAGCATTTGCAAGAAAAGCTATGCTCTCAAATTTGAAATTAATCATAAGAAGCAGTGAGGCTGCTGAGGCTGAGGCTGAGGCATATAAACTCACTTCTTCTTATCAATGTCCGGAATATCACTTCTTTCAGCTTTCTCCACAATGACCTACATAGCAAAGCTAAATTTCACCAACAGTGTTTTGAGATAATACAAACAAGCACAAATTTAAACTGACTGTAATCTTACAGGTATTCTATCAGGATACTTGTCTCTGATGCGAACAGCTTCAGCCTGCCTCCTTTCTGAAATGCAAAAGACCAAGAAATTTAATCCAGGAAGGCACACAAACAAGGAATCTAAGAAAAATATTACAACAAAATACATGGCGTTGAAGCTTAGTACCAAGGTTTCTAGTGGGATCTACAACTTAATTCAAACTGAGTTAAACTTAAAAGTAATAATAGATTAAACCAATCGTGAACTGATGCTTCAACTGTGTGCATTAAAAATGAAGCCCCAAAGAAATGAAAATTACTGAAAACACAGTCTCATCACTCTAATGTATACCTCGCCTTTCTTACTCCCAAGCAGTTATCCAGTTTCAGGTTCAATGTCATTTCTTAAGTCCACATAAGGCAAAACCAGATAAGTTTTAAGAAAGAGTACAATCTTACAAGTAAACAGGCTAAGGTACACCGGCAAAACTCCTCCGGAATGCAGAGAGACAACAGATAAGATTAACAAGAGGCTAGGACCACAAGCCCTCAACACCATTCAGGTAATAGTATCTTTAAATAAAATAAAAAAATTAGAAGAAAAAAAAAATGAATTCCAGAAGCAGATAATCAACTATAGCAACAGCATGGCATGCATCCTTCTAAGAAGTACAATGAAGAAGGTACAGATTCAACTAGTAGAAAACAACACCTAAAGAACTCAATGGATCAAACCCTATAATTTGAAGTTAGATGAGATATCGCTGAAAACATCATACGGAATCCTGACAGAGAGCTGTAAATTTTCAATCGATACTCATAAGAAACAATTTCACCGAGCCATGCTTCCATGAACAACTTTTAACATTCACAGCGAAGGGGAAATGCGTATATCAAATCAGTCCAAAATTTGTGATAGATAACCCAGAAACAGTACCGCAATTTCAAAGCCAAAAAGGGGTACTGGAATGCCAATTAAAAGAATCAGAAAACAGAAAGATACCCAATGGATGGTCAAGCTTGAAGGAACCCTTTGCCATGGTGGAATTGTAGCTACAATTGCCCTCTGCAAAGTTCAAACATCAGATCATTTCAGACCAGCATAACCTCAATCGATCACCCACAAAACGAGCAGAGGTGATCGCAAAAATAAGAAAAATCGAAACTTTATAGAAAAGAAAAACAAATTAACTAAGAATTGCGTGTGTAGCGATCAGAAAATTGGCATACCCGACGCGGAAAAAAAGGATCAATGACGAGGGTTTTTGCCCAACAGAACGGGGGATATCTGCAAGGTACTTAAGATCGCTAAATGGTATAAATACCAATGAAAAATAATAAAACAAGATTAAGAATAAAAGAGATTATGGGACTGATGTTGAATTGAACACGAAACGTTTACTCATTTGAATATTTTATATACTTTTCTGTAATTGGATTGGATTTGGATCGCCTCTTTTGCAAGTAAACCTCGGCTCTATCGTCACCTGGTGGCTGTATGAGAAGCTGACTTGTTTCTTGGGTCCAGCTCTCCCCTATATTTCGTGGGCCTCTGGCCATTTATGGAGAAAATGGGCCGGACTTCTCCATTCAGTCCTCGTTTATGTTTTCCCAATTACTCGTTCTTGTATCATACTTTGAAAAAGAATATCACTTACAAAAAATTGACTAAATATAATATGTATGGAATATGGATACATGAAATATCTTCATTTTATTATGATCTTTTCTCCCTCTAAACCCAAGTAGGGATGCGCTAATAAATTCTGGCTTATGTTGAAGAAGCTAACTCAAGCTTGAAGCAGAGGTGCTTGACGGCCTCTAAGGAACACAAGTCCAGGTCCTATATTCTCCAGAGGTGCATTATTATTTTACTCTGTTGGCAGGACCATTGAATCAAAACTCTCTCTCTCTCTCTTCTTCTAACCTCACCACCGATCATACTGAACTGGATTCTCTGCTCATCTTTTAAGATGAGCAAGCTGCTCATCCTTTAATGGGAGCTATCAGATGCATCTTAAACGGTTCAGATGCATCCTTCAATCACATCATCCCATCAAATCATTTAACTGAAGGATGCATCTGGTCCGTTTAAGATGCATCTGATGGCTTCCATTAAGATGAGCAGCCTGCTGATCTTTAAAGATGAGCAGCAGGGGATCCGGATCCCCAATCATACTGCTTTTTGAAGGTAACTTATTGGATTCAAATTCAATGACCAATTATTTGTGCTATCTGGCTAACTCAGTCTGATCAAAAGTCATCTCAGGTTTCGAACATTAAGTTCAGTGGAAGGAGACCAAATGGTAGCTAGCTCAAATTAGATGATTATTTGCTATGAAGAAGGAAGATATTAGAGGAGTTGGGATCAATTTGAGTTGCAGAAGTTTTCACGTGAATGTGTAGACAGTCATTAGCCAAGTGAGCTTGTTTTTGAGGAAGAACAGACATTATTTCACATGAGGATAGGAACAGGAGGTGGCCACAAGTATATGTGGTTTTGGTGCCACTTGGGGGTCAACAATAATGGTTTTTTTGGCTATTTTACTGCATACTTGAACACTACCTGTATGTTCTACAGTACTGTAATTTCAGGTAGAAAAAAACTTTTACGTTTTCTCTCTTCCCTTTTCCATTACAATTCAGCTAGCATGATGAAATTCCAGAGATATCTCCTTTATATATATATATATATATATATATATATTTTATTATCCTTTCACGCTCTAAAACAAAGGGACGTCAATATTATAGTTTTGGATTGTGGTATGCAATATAATATTGTACATAAAATTATAGTTCTGCTTAGTTGGATGAATGCAATTTACCTTAATTTTATTTTGTAACGTATCTTTTTTTTTTTTTTCCCCTCTTTCGTCATGTTTTTGTCATGTCTGGAGAGAGAGAGAGACAACTTTTATGTATAATGAGATTCAGAATTATGTTTTTTTTTTTTTCTGTGTAATGAGATCTACAAAAATTCTTGTGTCTGTATTTTTACAACATAACATGAAACTGACCAAAAAAAATAAAGGAGAGGATGTATATCCATATCATTGTAAGTTTGCAATAGATATGAGAGAGTTTATACTAGGTTAAAATTTAAAAGTTAGGAATCCCTAATCTTAAAAATAAAAAGAGACAACTTTGTATTTTCAACCTCAAAGTTTGGTCTTTTGTTGTGAAAACTTCTTATATAATCTAATTGTAATACATCTCTTTAATCTATCTAATAAATAAAGGTCAATTATCAATTTTTGTAGTTTTCTATATCTTAAAAAATAAGATATTGATCCCATAAAATTAATAAATAAATGACAAAATTAATCATTGATTTTTATTTATTGAGAGTAAGATCGAGCATTTAACAAACTCCCCTTTTATTTGTTGTAAAGCTAATTAAGAAAAGTAAGCTCACAAATCACAATGTACTAATACTGCCTCATTTTGATTAATATTATTGGATTAGAGCTAGAAACAAAGTGCATTAATTGCAGGAAGGTGTGCGGTTTCATCAGCTTCTGGTTGTTTACCAACTATAGCTGTTTCACACGCATACATATAATAAAACAGAGTTACTGATAAATAAGTTGAAGCAGGAAAATCTGCTGTGATCTGCAAATTACCTCGTAAATCAATTTCAAAGGAATCTGCATGCATGCAGTTTCCCTCTGTTGATCAATTGTTCAATGCATTAAAATAAGCGTCTACATACGTATATATCAAGAAGCAGCATGAATAATTATGATAAAGAAAGAAACAACAGCCTTCATTTGATCTTGACACTTAGCCAACACTTTGTCTAGCTAGCTGTATTCACTTTGAATTCGAGTGCTTGTTGCTTGTGGTTCGTTTTGGTTTGTCTCCCAGATATTAAGAACTTTGGGTCCATAATAACTAAATGTTGTGTCAAGAGAGTACATGCCTGAAGCATTGTTATAAACGTGGGGTTCCAATTAATTCAGAGAAATTAAAGTACCAATCTCTCCTCAATTAAAGTAATAAACTAGTTCAATACCTCCGCATGAAAGTTTGTTCTTCAAGAGCCTTTCAATTTCAAGTGCGAATACCACAATTATAATAAAATGCAAGAAAACGATAAATTGTAATTGTGAAAAGTGACATATCTGCAATATTGTATGAAATATTATCATTAGAAGATATTACTTTTGTTTTTGTGTACACTAATTAAAGTTTTAATCGAGCAGTGAGCTTATTTAAACAATCAAATTGACGGACAATAATCTCACTTTTTAAGAGAAGATAGACTTCACAATATTTGTGTGCTGAATCAGCTTTTTTTTTTATCATATGAAGGCAATGTGAAACAGTTTAATTGCATAAATGGGAGATTTTCTGTTTTAATGGCAATAAAATGTATACAAGTATTGCCACTAAAAGTGTCTTTTGGTGTAGTGGTAATCTCATAAATCATGTCAAGTACTGGGAACCTTGAATATATTGACTTACAAATGACCAAAAGGTCAGATTGGAAACCAAATTGATAATGGTATAGGGCTTTATAACTCAGAAAAATGAAAGAGGCCATCCGATCCAATCTTCACCAAACATGACAAACAAGAATGACAAAACGACTAAAACTAAACTCCAGTACGATGTAAAATAGCAAAATGATGGCTTTATGTTAAACAGGACAGGATTAAGGGGAGGGATTTGATTCTTAAGCTGAATCCATAGTCTTCGATTTGTTGCAATCGCTATATATATTTCCTTAAATTTCCTATGTAATTGAATTTCAACAACCATCAATTGATTTTAAGATCTTAGTTGATACGTGAACTGATCCAAAGACACTTGGAAAAATAATAATGTATATATCCATATTTTTTAAGTAAAAAAGAAAACTTAAAATAGATTTTATACATACGCCAAAAATCTCGTTCAAAGGCATTGTATATGACCGCAAAAGTTTGTTTGCTTTGCTGAAATTTACATTGACATTTATAATTTGGTTGCACATCACCAAATGCAGTATGCCGGTCAATACAATATTTCCGTAACTGAAGCCTAATATATAGGTATAATCTCCTGTGAGCTTCCTTTATATATGGATTTACGCCGAAAGACTGCTTCTTTTCTTTAACTAACTCCACTTGCTGCCTTTGAATGTGGAACAAAGTGGTGATCTCTTTCATATTCATGAATCCAAACATTGCGCCCATTTAACCTTTGAGAAACTAAAATTTGCTTCCAAACTGAAGTTGTGGTTTCAGTATAAAACCAATAAGCCAAAGTCAATCACAGAGCACCAAAAGACCTGCTTTCCAAATGCAGTTGTCAGCAGACCAACTCAACAGAAAAACAGGGAAGATACATGAACTCAATATTGTGTTGTCTAAACTGAACTCTTTTTTCTTGAAGATTAAATTTGAAGATTGCCATTTCTCCAATTGCTTCTTATGTCATAAAAAAAAAATAAATAAATGTTGGTAGCTCCTATACGTTGTTGGGTCGTTGGCAAATTAAATGCCAACATATTCAAAGCTCTGCATCGTTCTCTGTGTGTCTGTCCCTCTTCTCTCATTTCATTGAAGTTTTAGAATCTCACAGGACACCATTATTAGTTACTGGTTCATGAGAACATGCCAACTTTTTTTTACCCCTTTTCTTGTTTCTCTTCTAAGGCGTCAAATTCCGGTGATCATGTAAAGCTCTGAACTTCAAGTATGTACTTTCTCTCCAAGTCTTCTGGTGTTGGATTGAAGTTACTGTTATGGGGTAAGCTTTTCTTGTTTCATAATAGTGATTCATTAACCAGTCAAGGTATATATGTCTGTTTCTTCACAAAGTGCAGGTTCTGGCATATAAGAGCATGGGATATTGGTACGGTTCAATCAGAAGGCAGTGCTTTGTAATCCTAAGCTCTCTCATTTGATTGAGCCGTGCCAATATCACATGTAAATACGTCTTGAGCAACCACACTTTTTTTAGCTATTAGTTGGTGTCTAGGCTAACTTGTGTGGAATTTGAACCAATCTCTCTCAGTGAAAGACAGGTCATTCATACTCAGCCGAAATAATTCACAAAGAAATTCTCTACAACTTGGCCTCAAGAGGTAATTTTTGCTGTTTCTTATCTTCAGCAATCTGCAACACACTCGAATGTTTGTATGAATTATATTATGGCAAGCATTTTTAGTTCATTAGCAGGCATCAGAAACTGTATTTGATTAAAAGGGTACACACTACGTACCAGTTTGAATATTTTCGTTTCTTCTGCACTGCAGATTCCTGAAAATCTTCATCCATTCAAGCTAAGCAAGCATTCTTCAGACATAAACAAACGTTATGGTTTGAGATGGCCATTTGTTAGGCTTTTTGATGATGAATTCAGCCAGTGCTTGCTGTGGAATAGAATTTGGCATGGTTGGTAGGAAATCAGTTTCCCTTTTGTTTATTTTCTCTACTTTTGATGAGTGGTAGGGACGGTGTAAGTTGCAAGGTAAATCTTTCTTTACGTCTGTTTTGCTTCTGTTCAAAGGTTGATCTCCTTTTTCTTTCTTTCTTCTTCCCTTTTTTTTTTTTTGGATGGATCAAATTAATATGGTTGTTATCTTGTTCTAGTTGAGAGTGACTTTGTTCCCTATTAGCTCAAATTTTCTGTCAGAGATTGGGAGAGAGAAGATTTCATGGTTAAACGGCGACAACGGCAATAAGAGGGTGAGGATGATGATGCTGGGAATGCAGAGACAATTTGCAAAGAAGAAAAAGGAAAAAGTTAAGAGGACCACTCTTTCATTTAATTACAAAATTATCATTCAGAACAAAAGACAAGTTAAGAGAACATTTAAAAGTTGTTTCTATTTTTCTATTTTTAAGTTACACATTTGGAATTACATTTTTAAAAGATTGATTATACATAAAACAAGTTTCCAAACAATAATTTCTATTCTTTGTGTTTTTAAAAAACAGAAACCAAATGTTAATTTTTTTTTTCTTTTCCTCCCGATTTTCCAAATGTCAAATGGAACATTAAAATGCAGAAGTATGATGTGTGTGAATAACAACATCCAATAATCAAAATTTATGTCTCCTTGAAGGTTAAAGCTTGTAAAAGATGATATCCCAGTCTCATACATACAATAAAATGAGTCTAAATATAAAAGTAAATCCGCGAGTTGCTGCTTATAATTTGGAAGTGGTGGGGTTGGTAAATGGAATAATGTAGAATCCCAACTATACAATCCTTCATTACTGGCACACTGCTGGAAATCAATAATGACCACCAAACCCATGCCTTCACTTACTCCATAAAGTAACTGAAAAACTCATTTGTTCACACTGTTTTCCACAATACAGCTTCATAAAGAACAGTCAGTGGGAAAAAAGAAAGAATAAGACACAAAAAACCACAATCATGGCAGCAAAGCAAAACTTACAATAAAATAATATAAAATTTGAAACCAAAAAGCCTCAGAAAGATGAACACAATGAGAACTAATTATTATGAAGCACATTAGCCATGGCAGAGAACTATAATATAAAGCCCTCCAGCCACATAAAAAGAATGAGTTGTTACTGTATTCTTCTTCTTCTTCTTCTTCCTCTTTGGCTGCATTTTATGGTCTCTCCTCCATCAACTGCAAAACAACTCACAAGTCCTATCTCTCTTTCTTTTAACTGCTATTTTTCATGCTATATGTATCTCAAGCACTATCATCCATTTGCTCTTTTCGGGTTTCATGAACACTTTCTGAGATTGGAGGATGAGTTGCATGTAATTCAAAAGGCTGCACTCCACAGAGAATTTTCGTCTTCACCACAGCGTTGGTGAACATCCTTCATCCTCTCGACAGACCGGCAAATTCCGCTGCATCTCCAGTCAAAGGAAGCAACGCAGATATTACCTGCCTGAGCCTTCCACTCACAATCTGCAGAAGCAACGACACATTCAGCGCTGTTAAGAGTTGAGACATGTAAACAGCACTAAATCCATTTTTTACTCCCACAAAAGTCCGTTTTTCATTCTTCTGAAGTAGATGGAGGATTACAGGTACTACAGTCTACTGATATATCACACCATTTATTTCACATGTTCATAATGATAACTCTCCAAAAAGCATGAAGCACATGGACTTCTCTAGTTCGTTTATCCAACCATCAGCATAATGTTGGACCAAGTAAAGAGAAGTTCATGACAGTTTCCACACAGTCTCTAGTTTCTTCTTGCAGCAAAAATTAGATAATTTAGAAAAACTAACATGTTCACTGGAGCTATATAACCTTAACTAGTTAAATTTTTCAGTCATTTGATCACTTTAACATACAACTTTGATGATGACTACAACGAGATTATAAATTCAGCTACCAAACAAGGGCACCAGATGGATGGTTTAAGCGCCATCCTAAAATAAACTAAACAACATAAAATTTGAAGGTCAATTAATATAGATGACACATGTTATGATGTCTATCCTCATGTCAGTGCTTTTCTCTAAGAAGGTTTTTATCAGGCTTTACTAGAACTGTGGCAACCAGATTTTAATGGAAAGAAATGAAAATAACTTTCCAGAGTCCTATCATGCTGTCACAACCAGTACAAGAACAATCAGAAGAAAAATTTTCCATTAGTTGTTTAATGCCTCTCTTCTTTTTTTTTTTTTGGGGGGGGGGGGGGAAAGGGGGGGGGGGGGGGAGAAAAATTAAAAAAAAATCAGATATTTCCCATTTAAAAGTGCGGAGGGC